>JAWPHD010015540.1:0-54695 GCA_037043455.1 Cyrtodaria siliqua | reverse complement strand
ATGATGTTGTTATTACTACTACTGGAAATGACTTAGGTATAGCTTAATATAACGTATAATATATATAAATTACACAGCTTATTCAGTATTTACAGAAGGGCAAAAGAGAAGCTTGGCAAAAGCATATGAAAACAAAAGGAAATTAACACTCAGGTTAAAGAATAACCAACTAACTGGGTATTTTCTTTTGCTGATGTCACCTACTCAGAATATTAATAAAGCTACACACAACGGACATGGCGTAAATGACAAATTAGGTCCCAGTCTCAAACTGGAGGTTTCTTATGAGCATTTGCTAAATGTGCTCCAACGGTATTAGCACCACTGACAACAGGAGCACTTAGCGGTTTGGCAAGTACCGGAATTGGTAAACTATTTGGTTTAAAAACGTGCAAATCCAAATCACCTGAAGAAAAAATCGCTAAGAATTTGATAGTCAACCCCGTAATTAGTACTAAATACAAACTTGGTCTTGGAGCAACAAAAAACAAGAAAAGGCGTTGAGATGGACTGATAAGTTAGCCAATGATACTTCATAAATCCATACGAAGAAATGTCACTCAACGCCGTGTGATTGTTAATGAAATCGATAAAGTATTGTCGGCTGATTTAGTTGATATGCAATCGTTTTCAACGTATAATAAAGGTATTAAATACTTGCTAACTGTTATAATTGTCTTTAGTGAATTTGCTTGGGTTATGCTGGTGTCGCGTGGTAATCTTACGCCCTACTGATAGTCCACACGTGTGAATATAACGTGGCGTTGTGGGATTCACATGTAGCCGTGGTAATCACACGTTTTAATGAAAACGTATCTATAACTTATGAAAACCGTTTTTTTTTTGCTAATGAAATTCACTCTATACCGACAAAATAACATCTAATGAGCAATTATAGGCAAACCGTATTATAGGAAAAGAAAAGGAATTGAAAATGTACCACCGATAACTAAATATATGTATCGGGCTCAGCGATCTCCAAAGATCGAATGAAGAACAGTACTGATTGCAAGCGCGGGGAGACGTTTTACTGCCGCCTCACTGCACAAGCAACGCCACTGTGCTGTTAAAAGAGTATGATAATGAACCTTTACCACAGGATATGATTGTCACAGGATGGATGAGTGGGGTAAGGATTGACGAAAGTACATGAACACTTTTACAAATTTTAATATGTATATGATCAAATTAAGTGGTCTAACCAAGCTATAATAAGATTAACTTATAATGTTCTGTGATGCTGTTACTTCTTGAAGTCACTGGCCATTCCCATTACTGGGTCAATTGTTAAATGTTTCACTTATCTAACTCTAACTCTGACGTTGTTTCACAACACCTTTCACTCAACGTCCACTTGTCTCCGACTTAAGGCCCATCACCCTTCGTCCGCTCCGACGTGGAAAATCCTACTGTTTGTCCTCGTCTAAACCATGTACCCTCTGCTCCGGTTTATCTACCATTTCAGTACCCCGTACGCACAGTGTCTCGATGTTTCAACCATCATGTCGGCATAGCCCTCTATTTCAACGCTAGCCCGTCACTGCCACCTGACAAGAGTATGTACATAATAAATAACCCATACGTTATCCCTCGAACACATAAAGCTCCGATTACTGACCCCAGTCAGTAAGCCAATACTGTAACGCCCGTATACTTATTCAACAACTCCGCCTATGAACATTTATCATGGCTCAAGAATGACCCTATATGACCACCATACATTACAGCAACATATAATCTGTTAAATCACCATTTAACTTGGCTAGAGGTATCGTACATGTTAATTTAAACAAAATTAAAATACACAATATCAATGCTCACGTTATTACTACACTCAGACTGCAAGCGTTTAATAGTATTTAAAATATGAGAATGCGTAAATATAACTTACCCCAGAAGTCTACTGGTCGTCTAGTATCTGCAGATAAGTTCTACATGCGGTATACTAAAATATATAGCTAATTTATGAGCACGTCTGTTCTCTATAAATGTGGAAACCACACTGACCAAAACCTTCATGTGAGTAGTCGTTACATAATATAACAAAAGGCCTATTCAATAGAGTGTGTACGCTTGACCAGTAACAGTTGACCCACAAGGATATCACATGGGCAAATACCGTTTTCAGTTAAAATGATAAAATAAGCATATGAGAAGTTAAAATAAAACTGTAATGTGACAATGATAAATTATTATAACCCTATCAATGGATATTTTTAAGACGGGACGTGTATTTGTTTACACGTTCTGCTGAAATATTATCTATAATTCATAAAAGAAAGTCTTTCTGCAGAACATTAATCCACATCTTAGGGAAGACATATATTTATCACATATAATCCAATGCTACGTCTACGAAAAGTATATTAAATGAGAAATATCCTATTTTGAAGACATCGTTTTAGTATTGGTTTGCTTAACAAGTGTGTTTGTGTACACTGAGTATATGCATTCGTTTTAAAAAAAAAAAGAGTATTCAATGTGTTACAAACAAAATTATGTCGGAATAACACCATTTTGTTACATCAAACAAATGTAAATATTATTCAAGTAGAGGTACGATTGTTTTTCGAATAACTTTATCTTAATTTGTTATTTGAGTAGTGTTGAATAGAGTGAGAATAAATGTCCTAACACTTACTGTATTAGACAAATCATATCTACACATAATACTCATCATATTGCAAGCTGTTTAATTCCTTCTTCATTTTTTTTTTAAAGTAAAGGTATAAATACCAATCGAATAAATTAAAGTTTCCAACTATTCCTAAAAAATGGCACGCACTTTTCGTTTCTTCGTATTTAACTATTTATACTTATATAGACAGTTTCATGTATCAAGAACACTTACAAAACACATCTAGAAGTTGAACTTATAAAAAATGGTAAGTGGTCAAAGTCATTGTGTAAACCTAGCTAAACTTTTGTTACTTTTAATTGATCATTTATTGCCGCCAGAGCGGACATAGGGGTAATAAAAGTGTGTACGTTTTCACACCTCCTCGACAAATGTTTTGACAGCCGAATGACGCGTTCTTCCAGCAAATGTCCAATCAAGCATGATTAATTACAGCATAATTATATTTAGAAATTAAATATGATGAAAACCTTATTGATCAATAATTAAAAAAAAATATATATAGTCAGTAAACATATATATATATTAAACCTAGTATTTGAAATACTCAGTGAATAATTAGTTCACTGAAATAATATACGGACAGTTTCTGTCTGATTTACCTAGACAAAAACATGGTCAAGTTATCAACATGACCTGCTCGTACTTTGCAGTGAGGTTGAGACGAAAGTCATAAAAATAGATAAATTGAGACGACAACCTCATTGGCAGATGAGATGATTCATACAAATAACCATCGATCCCGAGTTAATTGCATGTGATAAATAAGGATCTATAGTACTTAATTATATCTCAAGTACGCATCCTATAGTCAATGGACGGATAGAAAGCAAATCAGATGATGCGATTCCACATAAAATTATCATCATCATTTTCTTTTCTTTCTTTTTTTTAATTGACTAAGAAATATTTATCAATTTACAAGTAACGTAGCCACAAAACATAACACTCAAATATACCAATATAATGACATATAAAACATAAATAATTAAAAATACACTGTAGTATAAATGCAATATAGGCCCTAATAGTGTTTGCTTTATCAAATTATAAACTAACATAACCTGTACGTAATACAGATTTTAATGGTAGCCTTTTCTTTTCTTTTTGTAATCTCTAATTATTGTCATTACGCTCTAGAAATTAAAGCCACAGTGTTTTTTTGCCACAGGATATTTCGTAAATACCTACACAGCGAGTTGTTGCCATCGATGAAAACGTCCACTATCCCTGCTTGACCAGTCACGTGATTCCATTACACACTAGCCCACCCCAACTCCAGAACAAAAAAAATATCTCAAACTGATTTAGCCTTGAATATTTTATCAACGGACCTCAGGACAAAAATCATTCGCCCATCCCAACACACAGTATTTGCATCTAAGGAAAAACTTCATCATGGTCCCCACCCCGAAAGTAATTGCTTACCACCCCCACTCCCGATCCTACACTAACTTATGTACCCTTAACATTGTGCAACAGGAACATAAACATAATGATAAATAGTAACAACTGACCCCAGTATTTGATCATTTGATAGTTTGCTAGTCGGGAAACTAAGACCGAGACTTAAAAGGATGATGGGAGAAGCAAGTGTAATCGGGTGGTTAATTAGGCAGCCTACTATAGCCATCTCAACTTTTTCGATCTTGGTTAGAATGCCTTTCGTACTACGCGCTGGGACATTGAGATTTATATTCCAAAGCGTATCGCTCTTATTTTTAGGATTTGTCTATGTCGCAGGACGCGATCGTATAGTATTGACATCCTACCGCTGATTTGATGGCTTATTTGTCGAGTGAGTTGAGCATCAGTGACCATATCAAATTCCTAGAAGATATTTGTTTATATACTGAAGGGATAAAGAAACGCAGGGTAAACTTTGAAGATGATTCTAGGTAAGTTGTCGAGTATAATGTTCAATATTTTTAAGTAAGAATGAAGATTAATGCATTCAGAACAAACTTCAAAAACAATTATTTGTGTCTGTAAGTGATTTAGGAGTAATTGAAGGGAATTGAAGGGGACACCCTGTAATGTGAAATCGAAATGGACTGATACTGGGAACTGGCTCGTCAATACCGTGTATGTCCCCCGTTCGTAAGTAAGAATGAAGATTAATGCATGCAGAACAAACTTCAAAAACAATTTTGTGTCTGGTAAGTGATTTAGGAGTAATTGAAGGGAATTGAAGGGGACCCCCTGTAATGTGAAATCGAAATGGACTGATGCTGGGAACTGGCTCGTCAATACCGGGTTTTGACGAGAAGTTCCCAGCATCAGTCCATTTCGATTTCACATTACAGGGGGTCCCCTTCAATTCCCTTCAATTACTCCGAAATCACTTACCAGACACAAATCATTGTTTTTGAAGTTTGTTCTGCATGCATTAGTCTTCATTCTTACTGAAAAATATTGAACATTATACGCGACTTCTAACCTAGAATCATCTTCAAAGTTTACCCTGCGTTTCTTTATCCCTTCAGTATAGTATAAGTCGAAGCAAGATCAGTCGATTTAATAGCATTACCATATTCGTTAAATGTTAGCTCGTATTGTAATTTATCGCCCAGACCAGCTTGATAAAATGGCATATGACACCAGAGAAGTTCAAGCGGTATGCAAAATCTATTACCAAAAGCGGATCCGATGGCCCGATCCTCGTCGATACCCGCAGCATTTGCAGCACCGACATATTTCTTAACACATTAGTACTTCTAACGCCTTGATAAGCCATGTTTATTCGTCCTGTGGGTCCCTCCCACAAGTCGGTATAACAGTGATATATATCGTTGTCGTCTATAGACATGACTTCATTACCGCTTATTCTTATGCTCATTTTGTTAATAACAGCTCGACCAATATTCTTGTATACACTCGCATTAGCATCACTACTGTGAAGTTCTATCTCTAAGGCGAGGCGAGCTGACCGCGGTACTATAACGGACTCGCTCGATAAATTAGGAAACCTCACGAGCAGTTGTTGATTCTGACCGATGGTGCTGGGGTTGTTAGTTATTACTTCGCTCTGGCGAATGCCTTTTACGCCCAGCGGCTCTCTTATTTTTCTATGAGGTTTTAACGCAGCTCCGTAGTTCGACATGTTTTATATATTAAAATAAAAAACTCAAAATAAACGATTTGAAGGGCGACTTCGAAAGCCTACGAAATTATAATTACTTATTGGTAAATAAAATAGAACGCGAAAAGCACATTATTACGATATCTGCCGGATTAAAGGGCGGGTTGATACGAAATGAGACGTTCTCATTCGACGACGGTGGAAGGGAAAATTATGTCAGTTATATATGTTACGATGCGTCGAGGACGAATTTTAGGTATTGGATTATCGTGCAAAAGATAAGGCTTTGGGTAGATTTGGGTAAGGATTTGGGTAGATTTGTGTATTTCGTGCCACACGTCGCGTACGTATACAAGTTTGCGAGGACTTAAAGGATGAAATAGACGAGTGTCTAGAAATAATTGCAGTCTTTCATTTCAGAAAATTACACATCTAAACACATAATGCTCAACATCTTCAACACCATCACCCCATATGTCATAAATGAAATGTATTTTTGTGATTCCAAAGTTCTTAATATTATATCTGGTAGGTTAAATAAAGAGACTAGAGTATATAAAATACATACATAAAAATATTTAATCAAAGAATACTGTACAACCTCATATAAACGCTCATGCATACATAGCCTCACATACAATTAACTAATAATAACATAGTAGTTTAACATTTGGCAGTAGTTATAATCCGTATCATGTCTTATAGCCTATAGGTCGCTATAAGTCTATTAAAATATAAACCAGCCCTCAAATAGACATTCATGTAATGCACAGTCACAAACAAATGTAAACGAATGTATCTCGCGCGTCACACCATTTGAGTTAGTACATACTATTCTGTTATGATATAAACACTCAGGTATAGTCAAGAAAACCACTTAGTCAATACAGCTCAAGTACTGTTACGGAACCACTAATATATAAGTTCGTCCACTCAGGAACAACAAATAAGGTAACGGTACGGGACCACACAGGTATATGTACACGTCCACTCAGGAATCACCACTTAGGTAACGGAACGGGATCACACAGGTATACGTACAAATCCACACAGGAGCCACTACTTATGTAACGGTACAAGACCACACAGGTATATGTATAAATTCACTCAGGAATCATTACGTAAGTATGAATCTAAGTTCACTTGGATATCCCCACTCAGGTATGGATAACAATTGGTTCCCATGTCTAACTATTGTTCTTGACCATCCCGGACATCACATAAGCCACCTACAATTACAATAATGTCTATCTTACTTCAAGAATATGATTCACGTGATTAAAGTCTAATTATTCTCACATTTAACTACATTGCAAATTCCACGCGATTTACTTAAATAACTTCTATAACTACAGGCTAGGGACGGGGAAACTTACAATATATCTCTGTCTCTCGTGCCCGTCTTCAACTTCTAAATACTGGTCACAACATCTGTATTTCATGTTGTCCAGTCAACTGCTTGGTAAAGACTGACCACACAAAAGCTATTTCAATTACACACACACCCAATCTATATTTAGGATTTACTGAAGTGTAACCGGTCTGACTAGTTTCCCTATGTGCACTTATAAATCAAAGTACTTAGAGTACTTATAGCAGGCAATTTTGTGATACCATATACAATTGAGATTATCCTCAAATGATTAAGATAGATATCAGCGTTTAAATTGCTGCACTTGTTTCACAAACGCGCATACATGTATAACTGAAAGGTAGCTATCACCCAGTATGTAGTATCGGTGGTTTAAAGTAATTTTTATTAAAGTCTAGTTTTAAAACTCGAAAGTGATGGTGCTTCGCGAATGTTAATATCAAGTTCGTTCCAAAGTTTTAGAGATGACGGTAATACTGATCTCGAAAACTATTCTGTTTTCCAGGAAGAGTAACGAAGTTGGAACTGTTTCTTGGAAGTTATAAGGATTCGATTCTGAAATAGTTGCGGGGAATATTTCATATTCAAGTAACTCTGTACTTCTCCATTTTTAAACTTATAGGTACATATCAACTTTTGGATCAGTATTTTATCGGACAGAGAGACCCAACCAATTTCAGTTAACAAGTTTTGTATAAACACTTCAAGCCAGTAATTATTCGCGCGGCTTCATATAGTATTTCATCTAAATTATCTTTTTGCTGACATTAAGGTTTTAGTTCATACCCCAGCCAAACCCGTTTTCGCTTCTTGGAAAAGGGGTTGGATGGGGTATGAAAGTTAATACGCAGACCACGTAATGTGTACCATAAATAAGATCCCAAAAATAGAAAATCAAAATAATATACCTTTTAATATAGTCGGGTATGAAAATGAGCAAGTATATCCTTTGCACATGTCAAAAAATAAAGGCGAAAAAACGTGTGGCATGCTTTTAATTAGCGAAAAAGAAAAACAAATCATTATGTATGGATAGACGATTTTAATCCGCTGATGTTTAATTAACATGCTTACAGTGTTTGCAACAGAAAGGGTACTAAAACATGAGTCTAATTGCCTTTCACTTAACGGTAAACAAGCAATAAAAATGCCAGAAGAAAACGAAAAGGTTAAGATTAAAAACTATGATAGACAATTACTGGTTCCCTTTGTTATATATGCGGACTTTGAAGCAATAACTGAGGACATTTCATTAGCTCTGAGTAATCCTAAAATTCATACACAGAAGCATATCAAAAGCATACTGATTGTGGTTAAGGGTATAAAAATATTTGTTGTTATGATAAATATTCTAAACCAGTTGTGACATACAGAGGTCCAAATGATGTTTATACGTTTATAGAAAAAATGACAGAAGAAGAGAAATATTGTAGGAAAACTATGTCACAGTGTTTTAAAAAGGATTTGACAATGACAGAATCTCAAGAAAAAGAATTTAAGGCATCTACAATATGTCATATGTGTAATAATAATTATATTAACGGAGACAAGATGGTTAGAGATCACTGTCACATACATTGAACTTTTAGATCTCACTACACACTTAGCTCCCTTGCATGTGACTGTAGGATGATTCTTACACCATAAAAAGAAGGGGTGTGTTCTTCGGTTTAGGATATTTTAATAATTGCCCATGGATATTTTATTTTCTAGTTGCAGGCGAGAAAACAATAGTGTGAGATTGGATGAACAGCGATTAGACGACACTGACAGCAAAATGTGACACATTTGCGGGTGCTCAAAATGCGTATGAATTTAGGTTCAAACTGTTTGGTGAAAGCCTTGACTGCCACCACTCACATTAAAAAAAAACCAAACTGGGCTATGTACCAGATTTTGTGGATTTTTATGAGCAGCAGTAACTGTATTTTCCCAAAAAAATACTTTTAGACTGTAAATGCTTGATTCAGAATGGAAAATTGGACTTTATTGCCTATGGCCAACACAGTAAAATCGAAGTGTGTTGTGAGACCTTTAGAAGATGTGCTCATGATAAATGTAATCTAAATTTCAGATTGACTAGAAAAATACCTGTTGTATTTCATAACTTAAGAGGTTATAATTCCCATTTTATAATGCAGCACATTGGAAAGCTTTAAAACGGAAAAAAGGTTATACCAAATAACATGGAAAGGCTTTTATGTTAGGAAAATATTTGATATTTATTGATAGTTTTCAATTTATGTCTCAGTCACTTGACAGTTTGTTGAAAAGCATCCCATCATTTACATATACATCAAAATAGTATCCTGTTGAAAAGTTAGAGTTAGTAAAAAGAAAATGTATGTATCCTTATGATTATATGAATAAACGTTTTATAGAAACTAAGATACCTGGTAAAGATAGCTTTTATTCCAAGCTAAATGATGAACATATTTCAGATACAGATTAGGAGCATGCATAATAAATAGGAAAAGCATTTAATATTCAAACAATAGGAGAATATCATGACCTATATCTTAAAACTGATGTGTTATTACTAGCAGATGATTTTGAAAACGTTGAAAGATGTGTTTTGAGTATTACAAATTAGATCTTTGCCACTACTTTAGTAGTCCTGGGTTAGCTTGGGCTGCATGTCTTAGGATGACTGGAGTTCAGCTTGATTTGATAACTGATATTGATCAATATTTGTTCATAAAAAAAGGACTAAGAGGAGGAATAAGTTACATTGCAAATAGGATTTCAAAGGCTAACAATAAATATATGAAAAATTATGACAGTGAGAAAGAAAGTAAATACATAATATACCGCGGTGCAAATAACTTGTATTGTTGGGATATGTGCCAACCACTGCCTACTGGCAACTTTAAGACTCACACAGTGACTACCATTCCGCTCCTAAAAAACTAAATATATATAAAATATAAATGGTTATCAGATTATTGTAAAACCTTAAAAAAAAGTTTAATTTAGGATCTAGTAAAGTAAGTAAGCTTGCTACAATATTAAAGGTTAAACAGAAATATGTTGTGCATTGTAGAAACTTAAAACTTTATGAAAAGTTGGGATTAAAGGTAAGACAAGTGCTTAGAATACTACAGTTCGATGAATCGGAGTGGTTAAAAGTATACACAGACTTTAACATTGCTAAAGGAACAGTCGGTTAGAATGCTTTTGAAAAGGATTGTTTAAAACTAATGGACAATTCAGTTTTTGGTAAGACTATGGGAACTTTGAGAAAGAGTGTTAATGTCAAATTGACCCATGATCAGGAGAGCTTTTAAAATATGCAGCAAGCCCTTATTTATTTCTTGCAAAATATTTAATGAAAATGTAATTGCCATAAATATAATAAACGAAAAGCTAATATTACATGGCCTTTATTATGTTGGTATGTGTAATTTAGACTTGTCAAAATATAGGATGTATGATTTCCATTACAACTACATTAAAAATAAATATTGTAAAAACGTTTAGTTACTGTTTACTGATACCGATTCTTTGTGTTGTGAAATTAAAACAAAGGATGTGTATGCCAATTTTCATAAGGATAAATATCGTTTTTGATAATAGTGAATCAATATCATTTCAACGGTAGTAAAAAGGTTATCGGAAAAATGAAAGATGGAATGTGGATACCCATTGTTGAAGTTGTTGGACTACGAAATAAACTATATTCATACATAATAGATAATGAGACAGGTACCAACAAAAATGTAACGTATAAAGAAATGTGTTTTAAATAAATATAACGCATGATACCGATAAGAAATATTTATTAACAGAAAGTTACCATGAAACGAAATTTATTAGATAAAAAATCACAACCTAAACAGCTATGTTATCAACAAGAAAAGTTTGTGAGCATAAGATGATAAGAGATACATACTAGATAATGGTCAAGGCACTTTAGCATATAAATAAATTCCATGATAAAATATGATGAATACATCGATGATGAAGACTACTGTCCGGTTCCGTCTGACTTTGCTTTATGATTTCAAAATGTTTTAGTTATAAGTTATATATGAAAAGGAGACGGGGGATTAAAATATTATTTTTGATGAATTGATGAACTGGACTGGTAAGTAGTATAGATAATAGGAGTATTTGCATAGTTTTTTCCCAACTACTACTTATATAGGCTTCTACGGAATTTGTTTAAATGGTGACATGAGTTTAAATTTTACTCTTCCATTCGTGTTACATATGCTGTATAGGAAAATCTTTAAAACAATTCTACGAGAAAAAATATATAAAATTCAATCGTTTTCCAATATTTCAACTGTTGGCCTATTTCAAGGATTTAATTTAATACACCGTTATATCTTCAGTATGTACGTTTTATATAAACAATGGCTCAGAAACAGTAATAATGGATAAAGTAAAATATATTCAAGACTTTCAGAATTCGATAGTAAATAATGACTTATCGTTGCACAGACAACGATATGGCTGATGTATGTTACAAAAATGTTAAGAAATTGATTAATAACATATACTGTGAGGGGGCTATATCTAGTGATACGAGACAATATGTGATCCCTAGAAGACCAGAAAATTGAAAGATAATCCCAAAATCTACAAGACCAAAGTGCCATTACGGTCTATAGATTGTGGCATTGATACACCGACGGTAAAGCTGGCAGAAGTAGCAAAACATTAATTAAATTAAGTCGAAACATCACCCAGATATACAAAATATAGGACAGATTGCATTAACAAGTTCCGTTAGATACCGAGTCCATTGCCAATGATTGGTATATCGTTTTGCGTCGATGTCCAACACATTTGCCAATCGATTCCAAAAAAGACAGACTGGAAGCCTGCAAAGAAGCACTGAATAGCTGATCCAATCCTTGGGTTCCAACACCACAAACCATACAGATAATAAAAACGGTTCTGGAAAATAACTGTTTCAGTGTAGGTGACAAACATGTCAGACATGTACAGACAGATGATGTTGCCATTTGTCCAAAATCGGAAAGAATGTTGCATGTACATAAATGAGTAAATGGAACGATCAACTAAACGAATGATCCAATGGTTTCTCTTTTCTATACAATATACACTGATTATCCTTCTGTGAAAACGTACTGATAGAATTTGCCGAGTTTGCGAATGGTAAACATGAACATATTAAGGATGAACTGTGATATAGCAAGTCGCAAATCCAGTTCCTTGACACTATGGTAAAAGTCGAAAACAGCTATATTTACCCTGACTTCGAAAAAACTTTGAAACATTTCATTATCGTAACACTGATCTACGTTTAAAACATACAAGTAATTTAAGATCTCTTCTGCGACAAGGACTGTCACAACTGACTATGTTGATGTAATTGACAAACTTCACAAGACCCTTGATCAGAATGACTTTCATACAATACTCATTAAACGTGTCAAACAGTTTATCAAAATAATTTATAAAACCAACAGTTTGCAACACACTGTATATTTATTGGTTGACCCATGTACAGTTCGACACTAACACTACTATTTGATTGTGGGCTTACCGGACATGTGTGGACCCTATGATGACGTCCACCTAAAACTTCAAAGGACGGTATACTTGTATTTATATATACATGATCATTTATGTGTTATGATGCCTAGCAATGCTGCCTTGTTTGTCAGAGAATATAACCTGGCGGGGATATCTTTGTTTACACTGTCCCCTTTTATTTTGATGACAACAGGGTAAACGTGACAACAAGGTTAGAGTTGAGGTGAAGTCCATGATGTCATATCTTGCATTGTATTCATCTTTCTTTGCGTGTTGTTTGGTTGGCTGTGGTCTTTGAATGCTACATGTCCTGTTCGACGTTTATATCTACATGTATACACGAAGCCCACTGACAAACAAATGTTTTTGCGAAACAGCTTCCACCCTCAAGAAAGGTTTGACATATGGTCTGGGTCTAACGATAAAACGAAAATGTGAGAGGGAAAACGAATACAAAAGGCACCGTAGTGAATTAAAATCACGAGCAAGACACACATAAAAGAGTACCACTTGTCTTAACATACTCAAACCTTCTACCGAATAAACACCACATTGTTCAGAAACACAATCGTGTTCTTTATCAATCTGAGAGACTTAAAGCTGTTTTCGAACAACAACCTTTAGTCGCGTATCGGCGAGATAGAAAACATTGTGACTCATTAGTTCATGGCAAGACAAATGGACAGAACAGTAGCAATCACTTTTCACAACCGTTTATGTGCAATCTCAATCAAACCGAGACTGTAACATGTTTTGTATGTATCGTGTTTGACGATTTCCAAATATCTCCTTTCATACTTTTATTACGAAAAGCCACACGAAACATGCGAAGAATGCCGATATTGTAACAGGATTCACATCTGCAATGTCATAGACACGGTTGGCAAATTTCATAAAAAACGGCCACAAGTTGCAATTGTAGGAGCAAAATGCAATTCATGCGATAAGCTCCAACGTCTATGATGAAGCAGTTCACGTCGGGGAAACTGAAAGATAGTTCAGAGAAAGAATGTCTGAACATCTGCGATACATACATATGAAGATAGACAAACCAAATAACGCGCATTTCAACCAAAATAAGAGCATAGCAATGTTCTATACGGGAAAATAATATATATGGATACGGTGACTCCAGAAACTACGGCCCGATGAATGCAATGTCAAAAATGGCGTTTATGATATCAGTATGGCGCGTTCTTTGTTGAGACGTCAAATTAACTTTGTCACGTCCGCTGCCTAGTATTTACATTATTAAGTAAAACGTACATGCTGAAAGATGTAAAGGTGTATCGAATTAAATTCTTGAAGTCCACTTCCGAAATATTGGAATACGAGTGAATTTTATTTAATTTATATGATAGTTTTGTCCGGAAGAAAAGATGCATACAAATGATAATATCAGTATTCTACGAGAGCTAACGTTTAATTAGTGGTGCAAATACACCGGCATTCAACGGCATGACAATGCGATGGACTAATCCTGGCCACATTGAATGCCATATAAAAACATTTGATAATATGCCAAGATTACAAAACTGTTCGATGCCACTTTAGAAAAAAGGCTCTAAATTTAGAAGAACTAAAATTGTGATTTTCTAATTAAAATAAGTGACGAAATGACAAATCATGATTAAATGATATTTGCTATAGAATATGTCTAGTTTATCGTTTTAAATACGTTTTGATGCCTTTGACAGAAGAAAAGTGCCGGTTTTAAAATATACCAAAATAATTAAAAATTATACAAGTGTGAAGTATAAGGCAAAGTTAGTTTTATTTTTTTCAATATCTGACAATGGATTGGACACTATCTGACAATGGATTGGACTATATCTGGCAAAATGACTTCCGCTACCATGTTTGACTTGATATCTAGATAACAAATCTATTTCATGAGGTTTGGTGCACCCTATAACCTGGTTTAAACCCCAAGCGGCCGTTTTACCACTAACCGTTCCAAGGCAGTATGTTTGCTTCTATTTTCCCCTGTTATTGTTGTTAGTTTTGAATGCGTGGTTTTAGTTGACTGTGCTACATATCCTGCTCGACTTTTATACTTACTATATGTTCCAAAGAAATGCGTTACAAATTGATAAACTCAACCCCTAATTATTTTTCCATATCATGTTCGTTTTCGCGAAGCGAAATAGGCATTTCCTTTACATTACACTATACATTTTACATGCAACACAAAAAGGGTTAAATAAAAGTACGACATTCAATTAACATCGACAGTACTCTTTGTGAACACGGTGTCCAATTAACATTAATTTTACAGGTGCTCACCATTAATATTATTTTTTTTTACTTTTTCTTCTTAATGCTCAAGAAACAAAAACGTAATTATTTCCTATGCACGTAACGGTGGAAGTAAAATATTAAGTAAAATTTGTAGTATTTCTGTTTCGTGCATCTATTCCTTTCATCTTGTAGAAGGAATTGCCCTTGTCCGAACGTATCCGAATGTATAGGTTGTAATATATCCTCGAACTGAACACATTTTATTGCATGTGTATGAAGAGGTAAAAACACAGCAGAAACACATTTTGCATTTACCATTAATAAAGGGTGAGCACACCAATTAGAATATATACAAACAGAGGCAAGTCGCTCTATATATATTTCTTAAAGCTACATAACCTGTATTTAAAGCGCTTTCTTCTTTGTAGGCGTGTCTTTATTTGTAACTTCATGTTCACCAGCTCATGTCGAAATCGGGTATGTAAGCGATCAAATTTAACGCATGACAACATTTACTTTATAGACATCGAGCAGTGCACATCGTATCTATACACATTTACAAGAAAAAACGGTTTGCCTCTTTCGTGACTCGAACACACGACTTTCTAATTTACAGTCCAACGTGCTTACCACTGAACTATAGTGAATTTTTGAGAATATTGTATACTTAGTAACATAAATTATGATGCAAAATAACTTAATCTCCCACATGTAAATAACCATGCGTGGTGTAAACCTATTTATTATCAATTTAACTAAGTTACCATCTCAAAACCTTTGATTCGGCTTTTTATTTAGCGGATGATAAGTTTGTGCGGGTGTGTGTGCTACAGTTATTACGCAATACATATTTAGTTTTAAAATGCTAGTATATACCAACACAATTCCTTGGTGTAATGGTAAAAACTTCTTGTGACAAATAAAACTACAAGGTCCCTGGTTCAAATCCCGTTCCGGACAACTCTTTTTTTTTAATGAAATATATTCGGAATCAGTATATTATCGATGTTACCTGTACGAATGCTAGATAAAATGTGATATTTTACGCATCGATTTCTGGCTCATATACCGACTTTTGGCAATTCGTCAAATTGAAACTACTTCACCCGTGACTTACACATGTGTATGAGTTATCAGCTTAAGAATATTGTGATAAAAATAGGTATAAAAGTCGACAGGAAATGTAGCATCCGCAGAACACAGTCAACTAAAACACGTGTTAAAACAAACAACAATTACAACGTTAATAAGAAGCAATGCATGTGACATCATAAACACAAAAAGGGTTGACAATAGGGCTCCGCATTGAAGCGGTCAGTGGCAAAAAGGCCTCTTGGGGTTTTATAAATACTGAACAGGGGATCCCTTGGATGCAACAAACACAAACAAGATAGACAAATAGTGGTCTCGGTTTTATTGAGTCTGTTTATAAAATATAGCATAATTTGCAACACCTCTCACGTCCCCTAGCACCGGCTAAAGTGGTTTTCTATTTTAACACCAAACATAGTGGGTTTGTTGATACCAAAGGACCATTAATAATGACATTACTCATTTGTAATCGGGCAACATTTTACAGACGCCACACACAGCACTAAATAAACACCTGTGTTACTATCAATGAATACTGAAAAGGGAATATGTTGAGTCTGTTCATAAGAGGTAATATAATTTGCAACACCGCTCACGCCTACTAGAACAGGCTTACGCGGTATTCTACTTTAAAACCAAATATAGAGGGTTTGGTGATCAAAACAAAAACAGTAAGTAATAACACTACTCATTTGTAGTACGGGCGACTTTTTATAGGGAAGCAACAAACACAAACAAGACAGAAAAATAGCAGACTCGGTTTTATTAAGTCTGTTTATCATGATAGGTAATATAAGATGCAACACCTCTCACGCCCTTAAGGATATTCTACTTAAAGCCACACAGATTGGGCTTGGTGATCCAAAATCACCAGTTAGTTATAACACTACTGATTTGTAACCGAAGCGACGTTTTAAATCAACACTTTTACTGACTGTTTATCGACTGATTTACTCGCACGTTTTCTGAAAGTATCGTGTACTTCCATTTCTTTTAGCAATGCATTGTATTCTCTGTTATAGTACAGATTTATCCTCATCTGGAGTTACTCCAGATGTTGTTTCTTCAAGTATCAACCCTATATTGGTAAATAATCACCCATTGAAGGCTCCCATTCTTCTGGGCTAACAGTAACTAAAATAGAATCTGTGTCACAGTACAAAGCACGCTGTCCTAAGGGTGTCAGATAGCTGTACAGTTTTAGTCTCGCCTGAGCTGTGGTATATGTTTCTATCACTACAATGGTGCGAGAACAAGCCTCAATGAAATCATCATTGTAGACCCAATCTAGTTGTACTGCTTCATTACTGAGAAAAGGAACATTCATGACTTATTGCTGATCACTAGTCATCATATCAAAAACTCCAGATGATCCTCAATGTAAGTGGTCTGTGCCAGATTTGAACGCTGACCAAATTTACACCAGAATGAATTTAACATCAATTTTGCCAAGGATTGCAGGCCATTGTTCTTTTTTAAGTTTTTTTTAGTTCAATAGAATGCCTTCTTTTTCAAATTACTGTTTTATATACAGCTGTTTGTCTTCCTCGGTCTTACACAAATCTGTCCACCCACTACCTTCGTGTTTTACCTTAAGAAATGTATTGACATAATCAGTAAATATACCACTAGATTGTGTTTCAGGGTAATTTTTAAATATTTCACTGAAGTAACTTCATACATTTGCAATAGTGTTTAGCCCTCAGTTAAAGCCACCTTGAGCTCGTCAGTCACCAAAGTACCTATGAATGCTCTTTCATTGACATGGTGATGATAGTTTTCTCCACATGTGCGACATAAACTAAAAAGTGTTTACCATTATATTTCACAGGCAATATCGGCATGTGCATCCCATTTAATGATACTACTTTGCATTTAAATAATCTTTCGTACGTATTAATATCTCTGAAATTTCCAGTGATGATTTCCGGGTGACTAAGTGGTATTTTGCCCGTTTTGTTGATGAACGGGCATACGGAAGTGACATCATAGTACTTGATCTGTTTGTTTCCAGAAGCTTCTTCATATAACTTAAAACCTTCAGTCGTGCTGCCATAAAAAGCATCGCGTGGCTCTAGTGGAGATACTATGTCTAGCGTTTTGATGTAGCTTTTCGATTTAGCATTTGTTTCTATTTCTCGCTTAAAGTCGCATTCCCATATGGAAACATAGGTGTAACCTTCAGACTCTAGATATAGCCTTTTCTCCATAGTTTGTGCGTAAAGGTCACCCATCGTCATTTCACTGACAGGATTAATTGTGGACTTTGAATAACACCTAAGACAGCCATGCCAGAAATCCCCATAGAACTCGAGAACAATGTTTCCCTTCTTCCGTTTCGTAATACCCATCTACTTTATAAGAACCGATTTGTTTCTCCACAATATTTCGACCATGTTGTTTGTAGATATCCTTTTTATGGGCCAGATATGATAACCATTGATACGCAGCTGGTCGATAGCCATGGGGCGGAATGATTCCAAATTATAGGCCGATGCTATAGTGGTACATTTTTCAAAGGGGTCAATTCCATCATTGTCTCCCATCGGTATGAAACTGAGTGAGTCAATGAACCGTAGTTTACAAGCTGGCACTTTGATAGACATATATTTAGATCCAGTGGTGGTTACTTTTGGCATTGTCGTGTAGGTATCTCAGAATGGGATAACTGTTATAGCCCTTGAAGTTATGACAACTCACTGTTGCTCCATAGTTTCCCTCTGAGAACAGCCACTTACAGAACAGTTCTGTTGTATCTGGTCCTTCAAATATACGTTCGTTTATGCCGCATTGTTTATATTTTGACGAGAAATTTATGTTATTATGCGCACATAGATCGCACACCTTTCGCGCTAGACACAGATTTGGGATGTGCTCAAAGGATCCACACCAGGATTTGTTACATTTTGGACACTTCTTGTAAGACCCTGGAATAAAACGCCCTTCACATTCCAGACGACTGTCCTGTGTATATTCAAAATGATTTTCTACATCAATTTCACAGTCAAAGCTCTCATCATCAACAGGCAGCATGTAGCATTGGTGATCGTCTCCGTCGAAGTCTTTAAATGTCTTGCAATATTGTTCGCCCCAAGAATATGGCCTTTTGTGCATATTCGTATTGATGTATTGGTTACATTGTTTGCAACTATAGTACCGTGCACAAGTCGATTTTCCCGTCAGTGATTTCTGTTTGTGCATTGTCAAAGCATATCTTATTTTTTAAATTGGCGATGACATTCTGCACAATACTTCCATTCTTCCTCCTGTTCTTCGTGCATATGTTGACAATAATGACACGGATCATTGCATGCATGTGTTTCAGCGTTGATGTAACATTTCTTACATTTCTGACAGAAATAACTTCTGTTCAGAAACCCCTTTCATCGTTGTTATAATGTCATAATGTTCAGCATGCAGGTATAAATAAATAGGTTTATCCCCTAAGGTCCTTCTATAATAGCAGTGAAGTGCTCCTTAGAGATAACATGAAGTTGGTAATTATGTAAAACACGCTGAGTCTTTCGAACGTCCTCAATTTTACATTTCTTCTGTGGAACATTGGTTGCTTGTATAACCGAATAGTAATACATTTTGAATATGAAATCCTTTGTGTATATTTTCCCATTGTGGATTGTTGTCTTCTCGGGCTATCGCAGTTATTATAGCCCTTGCACAGCAAAGTTCATCATAAGTTTTAATCTGTATGATGCTCCTTCTGTCTATCAAAAGCCTTGGAATGTTTACATTTGAATGTCTTTTATACCCTCTTCCCGATGGCATGTGTACATGGACTAACTCGATGCCAAATGATTCATCCAACACAAATTGTTTATAGGACTGAAGAACTCTCTCAATTTCAGATAAGAGTCTAACTACTGTCAGAGCCGATCGTCGTGTGAATGGAAGGACAATAGGGCAATCTAACTGTGGGGTGTCAATAGTTACACTGACCAAATCAGTCGAGGGAAACCTTCAGAAATTCGATCGATGATTGATTGGAACAGACTTTTTAATGTCTTTAAGATGTCAGGTAATCCTCCGATTTCGATATCCTGTAGTACGCAAAACTTGTTTTGAACTTTTCAATCTTTCTTTCACTAATGTTTTCCATTGTGCAAAAAATTTCATGTTTGACGTTTATTTTAAGCCTCTGTCTCTTCACTGGCACTTTCCCATTATTATCATGTAAAGCCCGTTTATTGCCTTCTCCTTCCTGGTTATGATGATGGTTCATGTGTTCCTCTAATGCATCTTCTCTAGTAAAAACGTTTAATCATTCAGGGCAATGTTGACTATTTTTATCGCTGTGTTTCTTCAAGTGCCGTTCCAAATTATCTTTACGGTTGAATATTTTCTTACAGCTTGGGCACATATACTTTTTCCAATGATTTTGAGTACGTCGGTGTTGTTGCAGCAACTGACTCATTTTTTTGTATTCATCTCTACACTCGTTTCACTTATAGGCTATCTATAGTACTTTCCTCTATGAAGTTAAGTATGAGAAAAAAATGAAAATATTTTGTCTTTATATGTTTTCTAAATTAAACAAAGATATCTAATTTGCACTTGCTGGACAAATCTTGATTGGCTGTTAGAGAAGAAAGCATGATTTAAATAAACTATAAAGGGTATTTCTATTTCAGACTTCTATTAGCCGTCTTCTTCTATCTACTTCTATTAACGAGCAACATGTATTCGACAAAGTGTCCTGATTGTCATCAAGAATTTTCAAGAAAAGATGTAATGTTAAGGCAAATGCGATATATGATGAAAATGCACAAATTATTGAAGCGTATTCGCAGAGCATTGAAGCGTATCCACCGCCGCCGCCATTACCGCCGACACCACCGCCGCCGCCAAAGAGTATTGAAGTTAACCCACCGCCGCCGACGCTGCCGTCGCCCAGTATTGAAGTTTATCCACCCCAGCCGCCGACTCCGCAAGGAATGATAACACCGCAGTCGCAAGAAGCAGACAAAGAACATGATGATAATACCAAATTATATCATCCGTTGACGATGGTGATTTCTGGGCCAACGGCCTACGGGAAAACGACGTTTGTGTTAAACCATAAGTTCAGAATTGAACAAAAGATACAGAGAATAGGTTGGCTGTACAGGAGATGGGAGACTTTGTACGATATAATCAGGAAATACGTTTCACTTCGTGTGGAGTTTATTCAAGGAATTCCATCAGATCTAGAAGACGATGACTATTTTGGATACAAAGTTGAACAATTTATTGATTTTGGATGATCTGATTTGGGAAATTCAAAGCATCAATGATCTTTTCACAGAAGGGTCGAGTTACAGATCTTTGTCAGTAATCTCCATGAATCAGAAAGTATATTCTAGTAAAGATCCGACACAGAGGAGAAATTGCCATTATTTAGTGCTATTCAACAATCCTGTAGATAAACCATCTGCTAGGACACTGGGTCGTCAAATATATCCCGGAAATACGATACAGTTTACGAAAACCTTTGAAAAAGCGACGAAGAATCCGTATCAATTTCTGTTAGTGGATTTGAAACCATTTACGAAAGACACAGGCAAGTTGAAGTACAATGTAAAGTGGCAAGATGAAATTCCCACTCTGACTATAAAAGGCGAACAAATTGAGCAAAAAGATCATTCTTTAGATGAAACTCGGACTGTTCACATCGAAGATAAGCATTAATTCGGATATAAATATAACACTTTTTAAAAACAGTGAAAATATGTCTGAAAATATCAATTCGTGTGACGATTGTTACTCTTGTTTGATTCTGCGCATGCTGTCCAAAGACACGTGAAACGAGGATGGTGTCCGGAAAGTAATGAACCTCTGGCAAAAATAATGAAAACAGAAGAAACAGTAGAGAGTGACAAAGATAATGAAGAAAATGTTGAAGAAAATGAAGCATTTCTTTTATTATGGGAAAGTGTGACAAGATCTAGAGAAGACAGATTTGATAAAATTTACAAGAAATATCTGCATGATGGAGAAGGCGAAGACGATGCCAGAGAAATGGCTGAAGAACGCATAAAACCGCTTGAGGAAAGACAGTTTTTCGTGAAATACACACACGTCTTAGATACCTATGTATTTCCTCTTCAAGACAGTCCGTTGCATAGTAAAATCGTGAAGAAATACAAGCATTAATGAAAAGAGGAATTTATCGAACGACTGCTGTAAATAGAGTGATTAGGAAACACAAGAATGAATTTGAAAACCTTTTTTGATTCTGAAATGCGTGAAGAAGAAGAAGGCAGTGAAGACAAGGCCAGTAAATGACAGTGAATAAAAAACGAAAACGTAATGTTAATGCTTCATTTATCGTACGGATTTCAAAAGAGAAAAGACTTGGCTCTGTGGAAGATTATTTAAAAAAATATACTATGATCCCTCACATCCTGCAAGTTGCAGTGGACCGCAGAAATTACAAAAAGTTATTTATAAAAATGAAGGAACATGCATCGCTTAAGGAAATGTTTTCATAATCAAGAAGCGTATAGTATCCATAAACCCGTGAGAAGGCGTTTTAAAATAAATCACATGATAAGTGCTGGTAAAGAAAATCTTTGCATGGCTGATTTTATTGACATGATCACATTCTCAGACTGGAATAAGGATGTAAAATTCATTTTATTAGTGATCGACACATTCTAGAAATATGTGTGGTTTAGGCCGTTGAAAAATAAAACGCGCCAAACAGTAGCAGAGACCTTTCAGGATATATTTGCAAAATCTGGAAGGAAGCGTAAACGTCTAATCACGGACGAGGATTAGGAGTTCAATGCCAAGGTCGTTCAACAACTGTTGAAAAGAATGACATTATATACTCTCCTGCGAAGAACGAAACGCAAGCCAGCACAAGCGAGACTAAGTCGGTATTTTACCCATAAAAATAACTATACTTATCTACCGATCTTACAAGAAATTGCCGATAGCTACAATAAAACGTACCACAGAACGATCGCGTGACGTGAAAGTCAATAACAAAGAGGAAGTAAGACTTTCTACATACTTGACACAAAACAAGACCTCGGGAAACCACTGAATAAGAAACGATTTAAATTAAAACTCTGTGATTATGTCAGGATTACTTATTTAAAGAACGCAGGCACACGTGCGTACAATCAGACTTATTCAGGAGAAATGTTTTAAGTGTTATTTAGTTACTACAGAGGAACTATCCCAGTGTAAAGACTCAACGATATGCAAAATAAAAAAATCAAGGGGGTCTTTTACCAAAGTGTGATTCAGAAACCGATCAATTGTATAAAATTTACAAAATATTAAAAACAAAAAGAAAAGTGCAGAACAAACGGTACTTTGTACAATGGCGGTGCAAAAGATATGCAAACATAACATTTTGACTATCAAAATGTGGATATGTGTGAATGTACATTTTGCTGTAATTATATAGTTTATCATTATTATGTACTTCATTTAATTATTTTATCAATTTTCTCATAATATAATAAATGTAAGCCAATATTGTAAATATGTGCAATGATGCTATCAAAAACATACTTCATATTCCACAAACTTTGTTTGTACATAGCATTTTAAATGTATCATTATCGTAAATAAATTGCAACTGAGTCAATATCGTTTTCATTAAACTGTCCTGTTACAAGGCGTAACTCAATGTCCAGTGAGTGAATGAATAGTTAATACTCACCAGATATTTTTAGTAATCTGACAGCAATGCTAATGTATCAAAGCCTGATTTTAGCTCTGTTAAAGTGAAAATATCTACGCATTACAATAACAATCTCTGGGACCGATTTAAATTATTAACTGTGTGTTGATAACTGTCACGTGGTTAACTTCACAATAATGAAAAGTAGACACGCTATTGACCACATCAGATAGAGGCACACGCTAGTTTAAATACTAATAAATTAGACGATAACATCACTCGCTCATACTTCTTATTCGAGTATAATGCAGGTACAACTTTCAAAAAAATACATACAAGTCTAGTAGAATAACGTACTAAATCGAAAAACAAATCGTAAAAAATGTCGTCTGATAAATAGTAAGTAGTTAAACCGTATTACTGAGTGAATAAAATACTATTGAAAAATTAAACTTACCTATGTTTTTTATAAAACGCAGTATTTTCACGAGACACAGCACTTCTTGGGATAATTAATGATTTGAATGTAAAAGTAGAAAATGCAAGTCGGATTATGTTGTTTGAAGCAACAATAGACGGAATAAGCATTATGAAAGATAACGTTGGTTATGCATCATACCTGATACGAAAACCACTTCAAAGAACCACCCATCAGCTCTTTCTTGAACCTTTTACTCTTGTAACAAATCCAGTTATACACACTGAATAATATGTTACTTTTGAAACTACTAGGAGGGCTACGATTAAATTTATATATATTAAATTTGAAATAGACTTTACTTACACAGAAGGAATGTAGAACATATTTATTTAGGTATTGCTGGCAGTCAGGAAAAGTTCTTATATCCAACAATAGAAAATGACTAAGGAATATTGAAAGACATATTTGAATTAGATCTCATAAAAAGCAACATACTTTATTTCGGATTAACCATAAAACGTGACACTATTCAAGTTCTCAGTTTTGAAAAAATAAGTATTAAAATGTTTATTTAGTTATATTAATTTTATCTACTAATATGTATAATTTAACAAAAAAAATGTATTATCTTCAGAAATTCAATAATTAATAGCTCAAATACACTAAGTCATTTTACAACTTTATTTGATAAACCATTGATATTTAACAAGAACAAACAGTATGGTATTGGACTTGATAAGATTAATTCTATGACTTACTCATGGTACAATATTAGCGAGGATTTTAATAACAAAGTGATAAGGCATCACAATGGAACAGATTGAAAAAATATTATTTTTACAAAAGGAATTACAGTTATGATGATATCGATAATTATATAAAAGAAACTTTGACTGTAAATGGCGATTTAACTGATGACTCGCCTGTTTCAATAAGAACTGAGTTTGATTGATCAAGTTTCAAATGCTTAGTTACCATTCCTAATAATTTTATACTTGGTTTAAGAGAAGCAAACTTTCACACCTTAATTGGGTTTGAAAAAGATGCAGTTATTAGAGAAACTAAATTTTGGACAGTAGTACCAAATTATATTGATACTCTACATATTTGTGATTTGATAAGTTATACTATTTTTGATGGATTATATGGGGATGTCATTTATGAATAAGTACAGCCGATCTTACGAGATCATATCCTTTTAAAGATGAACCGATAAGAGTTGGGTTCTGTGAAGTAAACAAAACGATCATTAACAGTATTTAAATAACTGATTTCTCTGGTAAACTCGTTAATCTTGATGGAGTCCACACATCATTCCGATTTGTTTTAAAAGAATTAATGTAATATAAGTTGAGTAACTTATGTCTTATCCAACATAAGTTATATATGGCACGATTAAAAAAATAACAGGCAAGAAAGCATTAGTTTCTTCTGGAAAACAAATCATAGAGAGTGGTTCTAAAAAACTTGGAGATGAAGTAGGAAAAATGGCTGGTGATATATTAGTTTCGGTTATTAAACCTAAACCAGAAGAACTTAAAAAGGCTGATAACAAAAAAAGAAGTTGTATCTGAAACTGAAGAACATAACATGTAATTGCAAAAATTAACCGATTACTATCTGGAAGAGGAACTAAAAATAATCATACAAGAATTAAACGATTGATTAATTAAAAATAATCTAACTAATAGTATACATAGATGTTTCGAGGTGATACATATAATACTAGATATGAACATGTGCCTATTCAGTTAGATACCCCCATAACTAGGCCTGGACATAATACTAGGCAAATGAAAAGTGGCTACCAATTTAAGCTAAATGATAGAAGTTCTTACTTTGATTGGTATAACGCATATTTTGAAATCAATTTTCTAGTAAACAAAGCAGCTTGCTGATGGAGCTGCTTTTGCAGCCGCCGATGAAATTGTTTACTTCACGATGCAGCTTCATTAATTGATCAAATGCAAGTAAAACAATACGGACAGTTTATGATGGAAATAATCTTCAATGATTTGTTAACTTTAAAAGTTTGCTTGAAATGTATGGCCATTATACAAAAACAACCGGAACAAATGAATACTTCTATTTAGATACCACGGGTATGGCAGAATCTCGAGATGATCAAGCTCGTTATAATTTAGGATTTGCTGCTCGTCATGCTTTATCATAACTAATAAAATGGTTAACTCTATAATTCCACTAATCTAATATTCCTTCTTTGTAGCTTTGGAAACAAACATGCTGCCTCGATGTCAAACTCAGATTAACTTGCAACTGGCGGCTGATGATGTGTTAATTTTTAAAGCTGCTGGTCTCGTTCATGATGGTAGAGTAATTATTAATAAATTAGTTTTGTGGATACCTAAAATGATATTTAACTCAGATGGTTTAGATTATGTTATGTCAAATCATATGATATCAATCCGTATTTAGAATAACGGCTGTTGTTAAAAATCCAAAACATGTTTTGTTTGACTGCAAAGGTCAGACAAGAGTTCTTCTCAAACATAAAATCCTCATCTTTTGGATACTTTTAAGGTAAATGCTGCTAATACTAATTGCTATTTACAATCAGCTAGACTGGAAGTTGGAATTGGAATTTATTATCCGGAAAATGAATACAGTTATAATAATGTATAAGAATATTCAGAGATGTTGCTAATTATTCTTACAAACAAAATGATAAAAACATAGGAAATTTACTTAACGTAGCTAATTTTAAAACTATTTTCGGAATGATATATTTTGATCTGAGCTATAAAAGTGATGAAGTCAACATTGACCCAAAACAAATAAATTTAAGATACAAACTAAATATACCTCCTGGGGTTCCTTATAAAGTGTATGCATTGGTCTTGTATGAGGAAAATGTCATTATTGATACTATTGGAAATGAATTGGTTATAGTCTAAGCTAAAGCTTATCCTCCAGCCTATCGGCTGCAGATTAATGTAACTTATAATATGTATGACTTACGTAAATCATTCGATAGATTTGACAGAGGGGCAAAAAAGAAGTTTAGCAAAAGCATATGAAAACAAAAGTGAATTAACGCTCAGCTAAAGAATAATCAACTAACTGGGTATTTTCCTTTGTTGTTGACAACTACTCAGATTAAAAATATTATTAAAGCTAAATCCAACGGACATGGCATAGACATAAATATATCAAAATCGCAAATGAGATCTCAGTCTAAAAATGGAGACTTTTTGGGAGCATTAGTTGGTTTGTTGACTAAAACAATATTACCAACAGTTGCTAGACTAGCACCAACAGTTTTAGCACTACTAGCAGCAGGAACACTTAGCGGTTTGGCAAGTACTAGAATCGGCAAACTATTCGCAAATGAGATGGTAACTATACCTGGTGATAAAAAACTTGAGTCGAGTGTGCTAACACCGTCATAAAGAAAAAGGATTAAAAAGTCAAAAGGTTCCTGCCCTAATAAACTAACAAGACAACAACAACAAGACGGGGGATTTCTTGGATTACTTGCATCGTTAGGAACTCCTTTAATTGGATCTCTTATTAGTGGTTTGACGGGAAAAGGTTTGCAAGTTGGTAGAAAGGGAAAAAGATTGAGAGTAGGCAAAGGCATGAGAGTTGATCTTGGAAATGGTTTACAAGTAGACTCGCAAATTATCCCATTGGTAAAAAAGTTACTTTTCAAAAACGAGCCTATCTCTAACTTAGGCATAATAAAGTGGGATAGGCATTTAGACATTAAAAACTTCAGGGGAGTGTTTAGCAAGAACAAATTACCGACAAAACAAAATGAACAAGAATGCGGTATCATTAATCTTGATGATTATACTGGACCTGGTATACGCTTGACTTGCTACTGTAATGAGTATTAGTTTGATCCGTTTGGACTAAGTCCACCAAAAGAAGTTTTGACTTACATACCCAACATAAAATACAACACAATTCAGTACCAAGATAAAGCAAATGCCACTTGTGGATATTTCTGTTTATTCTTCATTAGCAAGTTGCAAGAAGGAAATAGTGTGTACGATATTCTTTATAAAATACCAAAACCTTACAAACCAATAAAAGATGAAAACATTATAAAATCATATTTTATCTAAACATATGTTACAATTTTAGCAGAATTGTGACAAATGAATAAATGTCTTAATTAGCTATTTCATGGACTTGTTCAACTTTTTGAACAGACTGAAATGACGGTGGCATTACAAATTATTTTTTAAAACTTTAACAATTATGTGACCTACCATTATTTTTGCATTTTTTGCCTATATATATATGACAAAGGTCCACTCTCATACACTGTTTTATAGATGAGTCACTGTGTGAAAGAAAAGATGATTGCGGGAAATATCAATCCTCAGTATATTCTAGCAAAAAATGGTAGAAGAATTTTAAAAGCAACATGCGCTTCTTACGGGATTGCTAAAACGCAATTTGTTAAAAGAACACAAGGTGGAAGTATTGTTAAAGACAAGCTAATTTCTCAAATTCAAAAAACATTCGCTAGAGAAAATACTACATTTTTGGCATGTAATAATATTAAAGCGTTTTTTACTAACGGCAATACGCCGAATCGACGTTCCAAATCGCTGTTCCGCGCACAGAATAAATTGTGGAATTATGAATTAATTTATAAGAGATAAATCGATTTCAGCATTGTTCAGTATTTGTTATATTATTGATGTAGTATGTTCACAGTATTTATGAGGGCAACATTACGGTAGTATCCCTCCAACCCCGTTGGCTTCCCCCCTCCACCCCGTACACACAATACGTTGTGTATTGCTGAGAATGCCCCTTTTATTCAAATCTATTTATTTCGTCATTTTAGAAGCGAGAATAAAAACAAAATCGCATGGATACATCTCTGCTCTGTATTTATGTAGAATTTCATTAAACGGAGACAAGTACTAATTAACTAACAGGACCGTCCGATCAAAATACGGCAACATTCATATTCATTTAGAAAGACGACCGGCTACAGAAACAATTAAATAATTTCGTTATGTAAACACATATATTTAAAATGTATGCGTCCATGTATTTTACACTAAATCTTTGATCTATACATGCTTTGGGTTTATGTCAGAGTGCCCAATTTATTTTAACAAACAATGTTGCAACGGTATATCGGAAAATGAAATCATCATGGCGGCAATATACGTTGCAGAGTTAATTTTCAAAATCAGAAAAAGCGACAAACTAATATGTTTAACAGGCAGAAGCATATTCTTTTAACTGTTCCTTTAAAACTGAGGGGGCGACTTGAGTTTTAAAGAAAGCAAGATTGGCATGAGTCCCTTTAACCAAGTAAATAAATGACTGACGAGTAACAGACATGCTACTGTCAGATAGTGTAGACTCGAATATTGCATAACATAAACATGTGGACATGACATTGTGTCAATGGAGCACTTGCCAGATGTGTGGTGTTGTGAAACACTGTACGAGTGAATCTAAAAAGTGCGGGTCTGTTATCTTTATAGGCCATATATAGTTTTTTGACCTAAATATATATATATATATATATTATTCTTTTATATTTATTTTTATTGTTGCATATCTGTCCCAGAACGCAGTCATACTCACTAATATATTGAAAGTAAATACTGAATATACATGTGCGGTGTGTTACGATCTGTAGTATTTGAAAACGGACATATTAAACATTTCCCTGAAAATATATAACTATGATAAATACTATATTCATAGAATATTTTTTCCTGAGAAAAAAAAACATGTTTGTTTTCAGCAGTTGAAATCTACTATATTCTGCGAATATTGCTACTTTGAAAATTTGAATACGTCTGTTTTCATCAAAAAGCATGTTTTGTTTGTTTTAATATATATTTGTTTTAATTTATGATTTAAAAAAAAATGGATGATCGGAATATATTTCTTACACACTGTTGAATCCTGTAATTTAGCAACAAGTGGTTTGGTTCACAGGCGACACTATCGGTGAACAAAACCAATTGTTTTACTGGATTCAACATTGAGCAAGAAAATATTCAATATTATACCATTAATATTATAACGTGTGTTGTAACATATGTGTGTTGTAATATTTATAAACCAGATGTCTACCCATACTGCTTATCCTGGTTAGTAAATGTTTGATAGTGGATGTCAACACGGAACTTGACGTTTGACCTAAAAAATCAAACGGATCATCCTCTTTCCACTGTCCACCAATGAAGTTTCATGACATTTGCTTTAGGTGAAGAGGAAAAACGGTGTGGGCAAGACTTTTCATTTTCCGGTCATGGTAACTGACCTTTCAACTACTGACTTCAACATAAACAGGGATTATCATTTCACCAAAGGCAGTCAAAGTATGACGTCTTTAGAGAAAGTAAAAAAGAGTTTCATTGCGGACACGATTTTTCATGATCAAGTCACTGTGACATTGACCTTAGATATACTGACCTCAATATTAATAGGAATCATACTCTTACCAAAGACAGTCAACCCATGACGTTTGAATATATTTACTTCAGGGAAAATAGAGTTACGGTGCGGACAATGGATTTCATGATCGAATCAGTGACCTTGACATTTGATCTCGAACTAAACAGGGGTCATTCTCTCACCATATGCTGTCAACCCATGTAGTTTCATGATACATGTATTTGTTTCAGTAAAATGATGAGCCAAGGTATTTTATGATCGTTTCAGGGTGATATTGACCTTTGACCTATTAACCTCAAATCAACCCATGGCGTTTCAAGAGACTTCCTTCAGGAAAAGAGAAGTTACAGTGCGGACAATGCGTTTCATTATCCGGTCAGTGACCTTGACCGTTGACCTACTAAAGTCAAAAGGATCACCCTCTCGCCACAGGCAATCCATCCATTAAGTTTCATGAGATTTGCTTTAGGGAAAGTGTACTTACATTTCACAACATTTTACATTATCATGTTAGGTTGACAATGAACTTTGACATAATGACCTCAGAATCAAAAGGAATCAATCTCTCACCAAATGCACTCAAACCATGAATTTTGATGAGATTTGCTTCTGGGGAAGTGGACAGTGCAGAAAAGGTTTTTCCTAATGATTATTGGGTCACGGCGCCCTTGACCTTCAATATTTGATATGCACATACTGATGCTTCGTACAAAGTTTCGTCAAACGCCAACAAGTAGCGCAGACAAGATTTGTGACGGACGAACGGAAAGGCCAAATATAATCTGTCTCACCTACCACTTTGTGGTGGAAGACATAATTATAAAGACAATATTTTAGTTCATATGTATACTTTATTAAGCAAATAATTGAGCGAACATAAACGTTAGCATTGACTCTTGCCAGTGGTGTACATTGAGTCTCTTCCACATGACTTGCGGTCTGAAAGAAAATAAAGACATAAAATAAAAAGTTAATATAAGTCGAGCAGAGTGTTCAATTTGAATTCGGTGTTGCGAGGGGGGCATGTTTAGGGGAATGTGACAGTTTTAAATTTTATTATTGTTTAACGCCTCATCAACACGTTGTTTAGGTTATTTCGAGCCGCCCCAAAGAGAGGAGGAAAGATACATAGGCATCCAGGAACCCTGCCCTACGCTTACTACCGATTAAATACCTATTGTTCTTTAACGTGCTTGGAGAACATACTCCGATACAGAGGACCACCCGGGTTACGTTCCCATCAGACGAACGAGGCTAGCAGGACACATCGCCAGGAAGACTTGAATCCGTGTTCACTGGATTCAAAGCCGATATGCTATAAACGTCCCTTGACCAAAACTGAGTAAATGGCACCTCAAATGAAGGGTCAATACATATTATATTGCGTATCATACGAGTATATGATTGATCGGACATGATTACAGAACACTTTTAATGTATTTTTCACCCAACAGTACAGCAAGAATCTATTATAAGGAAAGTTAAATCTGACAGAGGGTGCAATGCTCTATAAGCCATTTTTACTAGAAGGGGAATAAAAAACAAGTCTTGCCAAATATCTAAAATTGTTAAATTTTATACGTTTTGTTCATATGATATTTTACTTTAATGACTTAGTAAGGTCATTTTACATGGGAGAGAAAACATAAATATACAACTATATGCAAATATTTTCTCAAGCATTGACATTAGCATCTCCATTTGTTAACCTGGTGACATTTAAATTTAAATCTGCTTGCATTAAAAATTAAATAAAAGTGTCAGTTTTCATTTCGTTATTCTATCAAATGTTTAACTATATTATAGGTGCACTATTATCAACAGTAAGTAATGTGTAAAACAATTTCTTCTGAACTATTCTAAAAAATAATATTAATGATTGCACAAATGCAAATTATGTAGAAAAATTGACCGAACTCCAGAAGTGTTAAACAAATAAAGACTGCCTAGTGTCCCTTTAACACAACTTGTTTTCGCATGTATCCAGAACATGTAGTTTACACGAGCTCATATGACAACCACGCTGCATTATCACTGAAAACATGTTTTACTCTAACTTTGAACAGCACCGTGCAAGCATAACACGTGTGGTAATACAAGCTCTATTTAAAGAACTACACAAGTGCAAACAATTTTTAAAAAGGCTCCCACCTCCATATGATCCAATGGCATTTAATACGGCTTGACATTCTGAAGTCGTCAGTATCAATTCACTTAGAGCTGCTCAGGGGCACGATTCAAATCTGTGGCTTCTCTGAAAAACAACATAAATCCAATGTCAATGATCAAACAGACATAGTTTATCCTTTGTTATACATAATGTAACATATTTAAAAAAGAAAAGAAGAACTAACTTGACTAAAGCATGAATACTACTTGTGCTCAGTTACACGGTTAATGTAATAAAACATCTCTCATCATTCATTATACATGTAAAATATAATGTAGCCTGAATTGAAGATCCATTAAAAACATTGTTCCACTTTCACAGCATATTTTCAGCCCTTGGAATAGTCATTTCTTTTGAGACACACTGGATGCAAGCGTAGTAGCTCCACCTCCTTAAAAAGTTTTAAGTGAAGTATACTTTCTCGAAATTTGGCGCGTTTATTTATCGCAACGGAAAGTATCTTGTAAATGTAAATAAATGTAAATTAAAAAAATCACTTCCTTGCCTCAAAACTCTACTGTACATAAATATGAATCTGACCAATTTCAGTCAAATGTCAATGGCAGTTTACATTGTTTCAATGGTAGCTGTATCGGGTTATGTATTCACGAATGTGCGAGAAAATGGGATAACATAACGTTATAGAGAGAACTCTAACAATTTACATTCAAGCATTTGAGGGGTGGGGGTGGAGGGGGTTTCTAGTTTCCTGATAGCATTTCTACTAGTAATTGTTTTATTCCACGAAACGTTCTACAGTTTACAGTACATCCAGTTACTGGAAAGATCGGAGTACACGAAAAACACTTATAGTGATTATGAACTTTCTATTATACAGTATATGCACCAATTGTTAGGCACTATATTTGGCAAATGTCTAAATATGTACGATCTAAATGTGGTGTGTACTGTTTATTAACAAACACATTTTAATGACAAAACAAATACCTTGATAATGGACCTCTAGCAGCAGACAGTAATCCCAAATCCAATTTGCACCAACATGTCAATTTATGTCACGTGTCAAGTTATGTCACGGTGACCTGTCAACAACACTGCACCGTGTTGACACATAATGGGACGTTATCACGTCCGGTAAGGTATTCGTTTTTACATAATCTCCGGTATGAAACACTGTACGCGTGTTGTTAGACTCCATAGGTACCCGTAGTGCTCGCCGACGTAGCGTGCCTAATTTCGGGTGTAAACAAATGGCGTCTGTTTTAACAGAAAATTCGTAAAATAGTCCATCAAATACATAGAAATAGTGCATGTTCGCGGAGTAAAAATGCGAACAGAACTGATATGTTATATGTTCTTGGCGTTCCTACTACAGATGCAAAATGATAAAGTATAGATTTATTTATGGATCGGTCTTCACTTTAAAGCTACACTATCCATATTTAAAAATGTAAAGCACACATGTGCAATATATATGTATAGTATCTTTGCGCTACAATATAGGGTGTCGAATTGTGGTTTCATTTTCATGGTCTAAACCTGACTTTATTGGCACGATTTGGGAGTGGTTAATTTGTTTATCGCTCTGTTGAATTTGCAATCGAGTACTGTTGGAAACGTGGTATATAAGGATCTCGATACTGTAAAAATTATGCCAATGGACACGCGTCGCTCGGTTCGAATAGGCGTCTCCGTGGCCGAGTTGTTAACGACGTTACGTTGTAAACCTTCTCGCCTCTCACCGCTGCGGGTTCGAATCCCACTGGGAGTATAACTTTGTAAGTAAGGAAGTGTCGATTATTACGGATATCGGGAGGTGTACAGTAATGGTTCTAGTACCCAGGAAAAGTGGGTGCCTCCATCACAAAAAAATCGACCGCCATATATAACCTGACATGTGTTGAAAATGACGTAAAACACCATGCAAACAAGCAAAACAAATCGTCTAATACAACACAATATAATCATGCATTATAGTTGAAACAATGGCTCAAACATGAAATAAATGTACAGACCTAAGCACAGTCATGTTTATAAAAATGAGATATAGGGTCCTATAGAACCCACAGCGTTCAAACGCAGTGGCATCGTAGGTCGGCACTGTACTACAAACAAGGAGCAATATTCAATAAATTATACGTTGAAAAAGACAAAATACAACAGAAAGTGTGGTGAAGACAGGGTTACCGACTTGGAAAGGTCAGTAGGCAATACGGCATACTGGTTAGATTAAATCGATTTTATGCATACACAATCCTCGTTATTAGCCTGTCTTCAGCGCCCATATTGACAATACTACATCCAATCAAAAGGAATTCTCTAACAATAAAGTCCATACCCAGTGAAACTAACACAAGAAACACTAAGATGTTGTTGTAAAGCTATATAAAATATAAAAACAAGAAACATCTCAGGATGTATCCAGAATTGTACTGAACAACCACACCAGTTGCAACCAAAGAGAAAACCAATCTAGGATACGACCAGAAAACCCGATCCACTTCATTCTTATTAAATATAACACGACAATTAAATTAATACCAAAAGGTAACACGAACTTCGAATTTAAATAATCCGTCAGAGTTCTTGACACAAACACCGACACAATTTTGTTTATAAACACACATGTTGTTGATGTAACGGGTACAAGTATATACATGCATTTACATGTATTTGCAGACGTGTATCCTATAGCATTTAAAAGCGTCTCCATGGCCGAATGGTTAACGACGTTGCGTTGTTAACCTTCACCTCTCACCGCTGCGGGTTCGAATCCCACTGAGAGCCTGACTTGTAAGGAAGTGTCGATTCTTGCGGATAGCGTTAGGTTTATAGTACTGGTTCTACCCGGGACAAGTGGGTGGTCTGCCTCCACCACACACAAATCGATCGTCATATATAACCTTACAAGGGTTGAAAATGACGTAAAATACCATATAAACAAACAACAAACAAAACAAATCTGTAGCATTTATGATCACAACAATGTTGGACTAAATTATCTAATGTGAGCGTGTGTGACTCTCAGGACAAACCTATTTACATGGTGACAGACAACTCGTGACTCCCTTTACAATAAATGGAGTTTTTCAACAGAATGTGCAGCAATTCTTAATATTTGCAGATTCTATGCCCTTTATGCACATTTTTATTTCTCTAGGTAAATTTAGTGGGGCTGGTGGGGTGGGTTAAGGAGGGATAGAGCCTTAAATGCTCATTCCTGTTGGCGCCCTAAGCTTTTGTTTTGGGTCTGGTGCGCCGTTAAACGTCAACTCTTTAACTTAGGCTCCCCACTCTAAACCTCTTTATGTTTCAACATTTCTTTCAACTGCAGCGGATTTACAAGCACAGTTCCTTTATAAATGTGGCTGTATCTTACTACGATAATGATCTCACAGTTCATACATAAATAGAAACGTGATCATAGTTTAAAAAGGTCTTATGACTGGACTACCTCTTGGGACTCTATGATTGTACCTACTGAAACACCAACTAAGGGAGGTGGGTGCATGAGCTTTCGTCCCTCGGGTTTTCTGGTCGTACCCTAGATTGGTTTTCTCTTTAGCTGCAACTACTATGGTTGTTCAGTACGATTCTGGATACATCCTGAGATGTTTATTATTTTGTATGTGTATCTTTAGTTAGTTTCTCTGGATGTGGACTTTATTGTTAGAGAATTCCTTTTGATGGGATGTAGTTTTGTTTACACTGTCTTGTCTATTTGGGTGCTGAAGACAGGATAATAGCGAGGATTGTGCGCATATAAAATCGACCGTTCCAAGTCGGTAACCCTGTCTTCACCACCCTTTCTGTTGTTTTTTTGTCTCTTTCATTGTAGTTTCTAGTCCTTGTTTGCAGTACAGTGCGGACCTACGATGCCATTGCGTTCGGACGCTGTGGTTTCTATAGGACCCTATATATCATTTAGTTTATAAAACATATTCCAGAAAATAGAAATAAAATAAACCCGAATACGATAGCATCCTGAACATGTAAAAGTACAGACAGTATACGTTTGTTTCCGTTCCCTCACAGTCAGTTTTATAACGACCCACAGTTATATTTCAACTATAACGGTGAAACTTCCCTTAGGTAATTTACGTCATAATCTAATGTAATAATAACGTTGAGATAAGTTGATTTCAAAGGCGTGCTTACTTTTTTACAGATTGGATACGGACAACCGATAAGTGGTTGAAATAACTTGTTGACAAAACACATGACATTAGCTTGATACATAATCATGATATCCTTTCAAAATTGACGGAATTGAAAGAATCGGCGTAAAAAATCGTTCTATTTTTGCATGTTTTATGCTCAATTTAAAAGTATTGAATATTTCTTTTGATATTTTCTTTGCGTTGTCACATTCGTTTCATTCGTAAAATCAAATTGAAATCAGGATAATTTGGGATGGAATGAACTTTGGTTCCTTCTTCCTGTTTCCTTATTCGTTATAAGGAACAAGGAACTAGTTACTTATTCCTTATTCAAAATAATAAGGAACAAGTCTCTATACGTTCTACAAAAATAAAGGCATAGTCATGCATCAGATGGTTTAGTGATGAAAAAAAAATTGAAAACACATTGCTTCAAGGTGCTATGCCCAATAAAGGACGGACTTTAAAGGGACATGTCTTCTTTGAACTCATTTAAGCTCCAAATAACAAAATAGCGTAATACGATAAAAAAATAACTTTTTTTCATTACTCACACCGCAATGTTCCTCTACAAAGAAACATCGAGAAACCATTCTTTATGATGTCAAGACCAAATAAAATCTGAACCTTAAAGAGACATGTACCCACAGAACGATGTCAAAATTCCCAATAAGGAACTGGAATACCATGCACACATTTTCTTTACACATTCACAAACTGTGAAGTTCGCCTGCCAAGAAAGATCAAGAAATCTTTATTTACATAATTTGGCGAGCGAAAAAAAATGATTTAAAATGACCATATTTACAGAGAACAGTGATAAGCTCCGAATAGCGAATAAAGAACTAGGAACCAGTTCCTTGTTCCGTATTCGACGACGAATAAGGAACGGGAATATTTATTGCAGATGTTTGCTTCAATTCGTATACAAGATGGCTTAGTGGCCAAAAAAACACACTGAAAACACAGCAATGCTTTTCTACCAAGAAACTTCGAGAAACCATTTTTTTTAGGATGACCGGACCAATTTAATCTGAACTTTAAATGGACATGTACCCACAAAACTCATGTGAAAAGTCGAATAATGAACTGGAGAATCATAAACACATTTTCTTTACTAACTCACAAACAGTGAAGTCCACTTGCCAACAAACATAAAACAGCTTTATTTACGTCATTTGGAGAGCGGAAAAAAACGGATTTAAAATGACCATATTTACATAGAACAGTGATAAGCTCCGAATAACGAATAAGGAACGAGAAACCTGGTTCCTGGTTCCGTATTCTACGGCGAATAACGAACGGGAGTATTTATTGCAGATGTTTGCTTCATTTCGGTTTAGTGGCCAAAAAACATTGAAAAACAATTCTTTCATGGTGATCTGCCCCAAACAAGTATGGACTTTAAAGTGACGTGTCTCTTTGGAACTCATTTAAGCGCCAAATGAAGAATTAGCGTAATACGATAAAACAATAACGTTTTCATTACTTACACACAATGCTTTTCTACCAAGAAACTTCGAGAAAGCATTGTCGAATAAGGAACTGGAGTATCATGGACACATTTTCTTTACTGACTCACAAACAGTGAAGTCCATTTGCCAAGAACATCAACAAATCTTTATTTACATCATTTGGCGAGTAAAAAAACTTATTTAAAAGAACCTTATTTACACAGAGCAGTGATAAGCTCCGAATAACGTATTCGACGGCGAATAAGGAACGGGAGAATTTATTGCAGATATTTGCTTCATTTCGTCCACCAGAATGGTTTAATGGCCAATTAACGTTGAAAACACATTGTTTCAAGGAGATCTGCCGAAAAATTGATGGATTTTAAAGGGACGTGTCTTTTTCGAACTCATTTAAGCTCAACATATAAAATTAGCGCACTACGATAAAAAATGGTTTAGTTGTAAAAACAACATTAAAAACACATTGTTTCAAGGTGATATACCAGTAAAAGTATGTGTTTTGGCGACTAAATCATCTGGTGTACGAACTGAAGCAAACATCTGCAATAGAGCGCAAACATCATACATTACACACTCACATACAAGGATGTAATGAATGACTACTGAAACTCAATAAGCGTCGCATAGCAATCTATTATTTGGAATATTGCTTTTAACCGTCGTTTCTATACTAAATATACTTAAAATACTAAAGGGGCAAGCATGTCATCGATTTAGTTATTACTGTATTTTGTTTGAATAATCAAAACAAGTTTTTTACATTTGTCCTTTTCACATTTTTGCATTTGTGGATAAAGATTCTTTTTTACAATTAACGTCTTTTTTGTTTTACATTTAGGGTGACAAGATTTTACATTTGTGACAAAGTGTTTTTTACATTTGTGTATTCCTTTTACATTTAATGTTAGACTTTTTAACATTTGTGACAGGTGTTACATTTATGGTAATTTTTACATTTAGGTTCTTACAATATGTTTGGACTGGCATGCTAGTAGGCTACGTCACCGCCATGTACAACTTGCTGATTGACGTACATCTCACGTCATTTATGTTCTGACTTGAAATGCACCACGTTGCGGTATACAATATGTTGGACAAACAGGTCGATCATTAAAAGAAAGATAAACATATCGGACAGGGAAAGCATCATTCAAGTAAAAGTTCGATTTCGTGAACACAAATATAATGCAAGTAATCCTAAAAAGTTAAAAAGATTACTTGTACCAACACTTTCGTCAGTCAGGTCATAATTTTAATAACGTAACTGTTCAACCAGTTGAATATATATGTTTTGATAATGATGCTACTAAAAGCTTTAAAATAAAAGCTAGACATATTGCAGAACTTAAGTGGATGAAATACAGACACCTTATCCACTCGGCCTTAATGACAATATTTATCAAGAACGAAATATTTCTAAAGACCCTAATATTGGCATTTTTCTATATTTTCTATTCGAAAGCGTAAATCTAGGTCTCTTGGTCTTAGGCGTAATGGTAACATCAAACTTAAACCGCGTGTAATTATTTCTGTTGCTGATTTACATACTATTTTTAAACAGTCTGGAAAGCACTCTTTGCTTTCACGGCTTACCTCTTTGTCCATTTCTTCACTAAAGTTGATCGACGAGGAAGCCGACAAAATTTTCATTCGTACAGATCCCTTGTATAACACTGCTTCCATAGATCAAAGCTACACACAACATGTTCTCCGACCGCATATTGACGAGGAGTCTGATCACGTCAGGCATTTTCTAAAACTACTATATATTAATAAAGGTATTGATTTCATTGACATGCCTAGTATTTTTCGAGATACTCATGTATTTGATTATATCCCAAAGTATTTCAAAAATTCCGAAAGTCCAGTAATTTGTTAATAGTATAAAAAGTCTATTATAAATATAATTTTCAACTACAACAAAATAGTTTCTGACCTTGATATAGTAAATAATACTCCTAAGGAATGTGATTGCAACACATCGAAATTTTGCTATGCTCCAGCAGGTAATTTTGATATTGTTGATAAACGTATTCGGCATTTGTTTTCGAAAGGTCCTAAATATAGATTACCTTCAACTATTACTTTTAATGCCTGTCGTGCCCAGATCGCCCACTCCATTGAAGATTTTAGTATAACATTGTGTCGTAGAGAACATGCGGACCCATACTCGCTTCCTACTTGGAAAAGTCACTTCTTAAAAATATAGATACACGTATTTTTAACTTTTATAATGCTAACCCCTCTTGACTTCCTGCGAGACATAGGTAAAGCAGCTAATAATTTAATTATTGTTTGACGCCTACATTACGTCAATGTTTTATCTCTGGAACGCGGCAGCACCAATTCGTATACTCCAGTTAATTCTACTGAGGAGGATGTTGTTACCGCACATATCACTCGGTGCACTACTTTCATGGCTGGTGTAAACGATCAGCAAAATAAACTGCCTACTATGTACTGGATTCCTAAATTACATAAAAATCCGTATGAGGCTCGCTTTATTTCAAATTATAGTGCCTGCACCACAACAAACATCTCCAAACTTTTAACTTCTTGTCTTACTGCCGTTAAAGATCACGTTAAACTATATTGTGATAAAACTTATAAAAACTCTAGAATTTAATATATTTTGGTCTATAAAACATTCAGGAGACGTTCTTGATAAAATTTTAATAGAGGTCAAGTTTCATCAATAAGCACTTATGACTTCTTTACACTATATACAACCTTACCATATCACCTTATTAAAGACAAGCTAATTTCTCTTATTCAAAACACATTCGCTAGAGAAAATACTACTAGTTTGGCATGTAATAATATTAAAGCGTTTTTTACTAACGGCAGTTTAGACAATTATACTATGTGGACTTGCTATGAAGTTTGTGAAGCACTCATCTTCCTATTAGATAATATTTTCGTCAGGTATGGAACCACCGTTTATAGACAAATTGTTGGTATCCCTATGGGTACGAATTGTGCACCACTTGTCGCAGATTTGTTTTTATTTTGATATGAAAGAGATTTCTTGTGGAGTCTTTCACCAGATACTCAGGCAGATGCTATCGAAGCCTTTAATGACACGTCTCGGTATCTGGATGACATATTGAACATTGACAACCCTTTCTTTCCATCTATGATTAATCGTATTTATCCTAAGGAACTTCAGCTTAACAAACCTAATATATCTGATTATAACGCTTCTTTTCTTGATTTAGATCTCTCGATTGAAAATGGTGAAATAATTAGCAAAATCTATAACAAGAGAGATGACTTTAATTTTGACAGTGTTAATTATCCCCACTTGGATGGGGATGTTCCCCGGGCAACTTCTTATGGGGTGTATGTGTCTCAACTTATTCGTTTTTTAAGAGCTTGTACTCGAGTTTAGGACTTTAATATTCGTAATCTTTGTATAACTAAAAAGCTACTCAATCAGCGTTACCGTTACCATAAACTTCGTAAAACCTTTGTAAAATTTTATTATCGTAACCTCCGCTTACAACTACATACAAGTCAACCATTGGAAGTGAAAGCGGTTAGTCACTAATAGTTTTGTATATTTAGCCGCCCCATACAGATACATCACTATAGGTTAAATTCGCTACTGTTCAAAACTCATATTTAAATAAAGTTATCACAAACATGCTGAAAATAAACATTGTGCATATGCAATACGTCCTAGGTTTCACTTCTCATATCAGCCCTAGGGCTGAGGGCTGATATGGATATGACTTTTGACACCGTCAATGCATTTTGCCTGAATCATTACAGCTAACTTGGCAGCGGCATAATAACACAAAACGAAAGGAAAATATTTTAGTTTATCCTAGAATATTGTTATTACCACTTTTCGACTCTAGGTGGAGATATAGCGCATGTACTCGTATGAGAATTATTATGAGTGAATGTACGTCAGTTTCGCTATTTTCATATCAAACCCTGAAGCTCTGGGGCTGATATTAAGGTCTCGGGCCGATACAGGATGTGCTATGAAAATACTCATTCATTCATTATTCTCTATGTGTAGGAAAAATATTTAATTTGAAATTGCAAAAAAAAAAAACGTATACAAAACATTAATATGGCTTATATTGTCTTAAATTGTATTAACAGCTCCATTTTATTTTACAGATGCATGGTGTTTTACTTTATTCCTTTCATTCGTAAGAATCAAAACTGTTTCACTTACAAGTCACACTGTCGTGTAAGTTGTACTGTTGGAAATGTTCAGTCACTTGCAAGATCGCGGCACTTTTTGTATCGGGAAAATTTCGTTCTTTAAACCGCAAGAAAAGAACGTAAATATTTATCGAAGCAAACAGAGCAAATTCTCAATCTTTTAATAAACATAAAATACAGGATAAAGTTCAGCAACTACCTCGTGGGAACACTATCGTCTGCCATCATTTCCTACTGTACAACTTACAGTGAGTCAAGCTCCCAGTGAATTTCGAACCTTCTCGCTAAGGGTTTCAAACGCAGCGTCTTTACAATCCGGCCATGGAAACGCTATTCTTTTTGTTTTGGTAGAAATACGTGTATTTGTCTGTATATGACTTATGCAGATACAAAGTGTGCAAAATAAATATGTTTCTTCTTGAAACTTGAAATGTATTTTGCCATTTTGTTTCAATCTGTTGCCGTTTTCCAATTTTCATTTATAATGATAATTTATGTAGATAATTGTACTTACAGAAAACAACGATACATACATTTTACAGCTGCGTACATATCACAGTTGGATATAAAATATTTATTTTAATTAACACAATATTTGTTTTAACATCAAAAGTGGTCTGCAAAACAAAACATAGTACTATTAGTTTAATTAATCTTAGATATACTTATTTAATTCCACAAGTGTTCTTGACGCGGTCAAAAAAGCTTTGAGGACCTAGCTAGCCATTGAATGATCGTAAAAGAAGACTTAAAGAGGGTGTTAACAACGTTTCAGTCTACCATATTGCTAGGATCCAGAAAGTTCTTACGGATGGCGGGATGGTATACATTTTTGGTTCTACCCAGAACAGGTGGGGTGGTCGGCCTCTACCACAAAAAATTAGACCGTCATATATGGCCTAGCATGTACTAAAATGACATAAAATACCATTCATACAAGAAAAAACAAAAGAAAGTTTACATTCGTCTTGGTGCTATTTAACCTATAATTTGTTTCGGTGCCGACAAGCTTTTATGAACAAACACCTGAGTTAGAGTCAAAATTTAAAATGGCCGCCACATAAACTATATTGATAAATGCTGTTCTAATATGTGAGGAAACTTAACACTTATTGTATTCCTTGAACGCTTTAAATTATTCAAACAGTGTGTCTAATTTCTGGATTAACCCAACATTAAATAACAACTGCTTCAAACAGTCACGTTTCCTTTAATTTAACTTGGACCATATTTTTATTATTTCGGATTTACTGTAATCTCTATAATCAATGATAATTGCTACAAACACATATTAAGAAGTCTATTAAGATATGCTTTTTTATCTCATCATGAACCTAAATAAACGCTCATGATCTCATTTTAGTAAATAATACAATTCTAAAAAATTATTATCAGAATTACATATAGAATAAATGATCATTTTTAAGAGCACGCTTTACTATTATTTAATAAAATAGTAACAGTAATAAAATAAGAACAGTATACAATTTCAAAACAGTACAACAATACACATTCGATTCATGGATAATATGTTTGATAACACAAAAAACTTTGTCAGCGGATATAAATTCATTAATTTCATTAAATATACAAGTTGTTTTCAGAAGTTCATAACTTCTTCATTTATAAACGGATTTTAGTCATGTTTACATTCAGATAAACTACATAGCATAGGCTTTAAAGGCACATAAACGAAGATAATATCTTGAAAGAAATCATAAAATAGTTTGGGGGTCAGGTGTTACGAACCAAATACCGCGGTTTTGAAAAAATACAATTTTGCATTTCATGTATATATAGCGTTTTATAACTATTCCAATTATTGCACGATTTTAATACAGGTTTAGAAGGTAGTTATCTTCAGCTAAATAAATATATATAAAGTTCTTCAGATCAAAGCTGTATTTAATAATTCCGAGAAGGGTTTATGTGTTTGTTTACCTCCATCAAAATAGGTCGAATTTGTGATTCTGATGTATGTATGTGTTGCATTCATTTAATCACTTATTTCGCGTCTTAATTTAAATATCTTTACTGTGTTAGAAAGTACATAGACGACGCTTTCTAATGATATATATGTTCACTATTTCTGTTAAATAATACAGAAGTTATTTTTGAGGCCAGGTGGGCCTTGTTCTTTACTACATAGTTTCCATCCTAGCTCATTACGAATACCATGCTACCAGGATCATAACGATAATTGAACAAAACAAATCGAGCTGCTCGGTTCTGTACCCTTTCCAGCTCCTCCTGAAACCTATACAATGGGGGTCCCATACCGCATCTGCATACTCTAAGATATGTGTGACAAAACCTTAAGGTTGCGGAGACAACTTGAAAAATTCCTTCTGAGTGTACCTAGGGTTCTGTTTGCTCTGGTGCAAACATTCCCATTGTGTGTATTCCACCTTAAATCTTCTGATATAGTAACACTTGCTAGGCTGGAACATCATGTCCCATTTCCTTGCCCATATGCCTAAATTGTCTACGTTTTCCTGTAACCTTTTCCGATCTTCCTCGTGTTAATGAGTCTATAACACACATAATCATCAGCAAACAGTCGAATTTCTGGCTAGATACCCTTAGTCATATCATTTATGTACAGCGAGAAAAGGACCGGACCTAGCACAATGCCTTGTGGTACACCCGAGATGACAGAAGACCAACTGATATTTCACCATTAACTACGACACATTGCGACCTCTTATTGAAATTATCCGTTAAATCAGTGAGCAATACACTTTTATATATACATGGAAATGTTACAGGAAAACATTTAGAAACTTAAATATCTTCCCGTTAACGCATGTTCGGTGTTTTACATGTCTTCTGATGTTTCAACTTAACAGATCAATATTAAGATTCTACAAAATGTAGTCTATGCCAATACAGTTTAACACTATACATTGTACACCAAATACCTTAGCATTGACGCTAACTCCGTATCATTGACCCTAGCTCCGGATCATTGACTCCATCTGTTACCCAAAATTGACCTTAAATCCTCTATGCACTGTTTTCTCATAATAAATTTTACTGTATAATGAATATATGATGGGCTTTTCATCTCCACGTATACAAACAACTGACTTTCATGAATAAATACAAATATGCACAGAAAAGTGCGATATGTCGAAGAAAACACAAAGACCTGCCACACTTATAAAAGACCTAGGCGAAAAATTAAACAATAATTGGCAATATGTTTGCAACATGAACATGGTTTGAACACATATAATTGGAATAGCATTCCCCAATTTTTGAATAAATCGTTTGATTTATTAAATAATGAAAAATAACGAGTAGAACTCACTCTCTGTTGTGTGTTTTTTTGTCCTTGTCTCTACCTCGGAAGTGTCATTGACTCTCGTTTCCAAAAAGAGCTAGAGTCAATGTTTAGTATCTGTGTATTACGCTAATTTTGAAATACAATTCTGCAGATTGCCAACAATTAATAAACTGGATTTTCTATGTCAAAGCAATCTAAACTTAGTTTGGAACAAATATGTAAATATTTCTATTACGCCGTTAAAATGCATTCAGAATAATTAGAGTACATAATTAAGCATTTTGTAACAACGCTAAAGGTAACAATTCCGCTAAAGGTAACAACCGCCGCTAAAGGTAACAATTCCAACGCTAAAGGTAACAACCTCCGCTAAATGTAACAATCACCTCTACCGCTAAAGGTAACAACGCTAACGCTAAAGGTAACAACTGTTCATGTTAACGCTAAAGGTAACAACTATCTACGATAAAGGCAAGAAGGTGTTTCAAAATGTACACTTTCAATGAAAATTGATTAAACATGTTCTTGCTAGTTATAGTGCCACCTGATTCAACATATTTAGCTGTACACGTGCACTCTGATCAATATAAACTGTAATGGATCGAATATTGATTGTCAATGATTTGTCTTTATTATCTAAAACTAAGAAATATAAAAAGATCGGACAGGGAAAGTAGCATTCAAGGAGGACAGTCAACCACAAAACACAGAAACAAACACGCAAACAGACAAATAAGAAGGCAAAAGCAATAATAAATGCAAAGGACATCACAAACACAAAAGGGTTGACAATAGGGCTACCGCCTTGGAACGGTCAGTGGCAAAGTAGGCCACGAGGGGTTTAAACCGGTTCTAGGGTGCACCAAACCTCACACTTACCATACTTCATCCCATTAAAACAGGACAGTTTAAATAAAGAAATCCCCGCCATGATCTAATCGCTAACCAACAAGGCAGCATCAATAGGCAATATAAATAAAACATAAATATGCTCATGTAAATATAATACAAAAAAACAATAGCCTAGAAAGCCACAATGAAGGTACTCAATGACTTGGCAGAAGCCAGAGCAGTAAGAGAATAAACCATTAAGGGCACGACAAGAAAGATCATGGACAAACATCAAACGCCACCGTCCCAATGTGCTTTAGGTAGGCGTCATCATAGGGTCCACAGCCTATCCGGTCATCGTACAATTAAAGAGGAAAGCATAGTGGCGAACTGTAAAAGGGTCCAGATAAGTCTACTGAAGCGAAAAAGAAAAGCAACTCGGGAATTTCCGCTATATATTGTATGTACAAATTGCTGCTGTTAACCGAATGGTACATGGTTACGTAAGACCTTTTCTTTTGCAAAAAAATACTAAAACAACAAATAACACAGCAAATAGTATTCATTCAAAGTTTCATTATTGACAGAGTACTCGTTAGGCTCAAGCATGTGAGCAAATTTAGGATGCACAATTTTACAAACTCTTTACGTTAAATACAGTACTAAAATGGCTCAATTTTTCATATAGAAACTTCAACATTTATGAATTTCTTGTTACAAAGTGTACTGTGGTTAAAACGTCTACAACATCCCAGGTGTGTCATTTCTCTAACTAACTGTAAATTTTTGTTTACAAAACATCTTGGGATTTCTTTGGAATATTATGTGGAATTAAGTGTGCAGTATGTACAATATATAGCGGAAATTCCCGAGTTGTGTTTCTTTTTCACTTCAGTAAAGTTATCAACGTAACACAATCGAACGAACAAGTTTGTTTAAAGAATGTACTCCTCAACCGTTAGACATGAGTCTAAACTTGGTGCTTTGCAGATACAACATTTGAGTTTATGTATGTGGGCGTTTAGTTCTAAGGTTTATATTCGGTCCGCCATTTAACAATTAGGACATCCTAAATGTATAGACACAATATATGCTGGATTGGATTTATGTGTGTATGTGTAAGGGGAGTGGGAGTGCAGGGGTGGGGTCGCAACGCTGAAAAAACAACAACAGTTGGCAGACAAACACATAAAATATGCTTTACACGTGAATTCGTCAGATCCCATTCCCCCTCCGACCACTTCTGAATCCGCAACCACTAATACTTATTGATGTAAATTGTCTAGACATTGTTTCGATCATACTATGCTCAAATTAATGCATAGCCGTAGGAACGGGGTGGGGGAGAGGGAGGGCAGGCACATCTCAATAATCTGACAGGGGTGGGCCTAATATATGTTTTCCACCACTTCCCAACACATATCTTTGCCAATTTATGTTTTGACCCAACACAAGTGATTGTGACCGGCAAGGCATAACCCTAATCAATTGACAAAGGAAAGTAGATAGTGCTTTCATTAAAACATATGACAAGCAAAAAGAAAGGAAAAAAACGTATCAAAATTTGAAAATGCTCATTTGGGCCCCACCTGCCTTCCGAGTATCTAAAACCTTCCTACATCACTGTAATGTACGGCAGCAAATACCATGCATTCTTAAGGAACAATAACCGTAATTATGAGCTGCTGATCCGGCCAATATTTGCTCTTTGACTTTCGACGTAATGCAATATCATTCAATATTAAAATATAAATTTATTCGAAGGGTTTAATGTTCAAAATGATATAGGCCACCAAGTGCTCAATGCTACTTAACGGAATAAACAAATTAGATATATCTTGATCATTTAATAACATTTAAAATTAATGTCTATATCTAACAAAATAAAGTGATACAAAAATACATGTTGCTTAAATAGTAGGGTGACCATGGCCAAAATCGATGATTATTTTAAGGGGTATGTGGTTAACAAAATAGAATAAAAGCTGTTATATATCAAAATGTTCGTCTTGGTTTAAAGTTTATCAGACAATCAGCATAAACTGGCAAAAATGAGGGCGAACCGAGTAAACCAATATGGCATCCAAGATGGCCGCCATTTTTATAAAGATTGCTATGGAGTTTATATGAAGGTAAAATATCATCAGGTCAGTACTAGTGAGAATATGTTTACATAGTTTTAGCAATTTAATACTTATTTTAACCATTTAGAGGAAGAAATATGTCATTAATTCCCAAAAGAGGTCAAAATCTAGGTCAATACTGCAAATTATTTTTTAAAAACGTGTTACAGCCCTATACTATGTTAAAAAGTAGTATATAATTGTTTTTGGTTTTAAAGCAACTTCTTTAAATTAAACAGAGTATATATATCTGTTATATCTATAAAAACAACGAACCAAACTACCTTTAATATCTTTAAATAAATTATTAAATAAAAAAAGAGGATGAAACTGAACAAAATATTTGCTGTATAATACATCTTGCTACTGTAATGTGATATTTTAGTAAACATTTTAGTTTTATGTAATCCTTATGTAATCATTATGGCTTTTAAGAAGTAGCCATAAGGCCAAGAAAAAAAATAGTCGTGTTTCAGGTTTCCCGCTCAAAAAAATAGGGTAGGTAGGTCGAATTATTTTCGTTTGTTTTTTACTACACGAAGGTAGAAATTACAACCAGAAAACATAATTCTAAACTCTGGTTCTTATGGCCCCAAGGTAGACTGGTATCAGTCTATAAATTAGACTATAAATAATAAAATTAGACAAATTAAAAAATAAAATAATACTCTGCATAATAATTATTTTATTTCAAGCTCTGTTTCTCTCCATGACTTAATGTTGAGATAAGACTATATAAGCTCAACGTGGAGATATTTGCCTCTTTCAGTGCTAAGGAAATTCTATAATAATAGCTAAAAGGTTATAGTTAAAATGTTTTAATATCAAGGACTTATTCCAGTCTAGGCCTCAAGGATGTATATATTAGTATATATAATTTAAAATTGCTCCAAAATGGACTTTGAACTCATCAAATGAAGATGGGAAAGAAACGTCACAGAGCAGAACAAACATGCATTTGTTTGGAATATTGTTTCAATAAAACATGCAAAGTACATACAAGTACACAGCTATGTTGCTATTCTAAAACTGGAGGTATTAAATATGTTAAACAAGATTGATTCACATTAATTTTATTCGTCATAAAAATCATTTCTATTAAAAACAATAAAACAATGGTACATGATATAACTTTCCGATCAATTTATGATTTCTCGTAATAACATGATATTAAACATAATATTAACATGACTACACCAAATTTAAATTTCCAAAAATCAGGATACAATGAAATAAAATTCGTCGTGTGAGCCGAAGAATCCATTTGACTGTTTTTATTTTTTTTCTAGGAAATACACATACAGAACCGGTGACAGTAGTATTGTATCCTTTATCCCCGATAATATCGGCCACCAATCTGTCGGTAGAAATACAGCTAATATAACTCCTGGCCTCTTTGTGGTCGCATTTAACGACCTTGAAAGCCATAAGCCTTGCTACGGCAGCCTTTGCCGGGTAAAAGCAAGCGTAAACATCCGAGATACACCAATCGCAGTATTTCCGTCGGATTAAGGCATTGACGAACACAGAACGAAAACCGTATTGTCATCATCGCGGCACAAAAGATCGAGATTTATTTTCCTTTTTTTCTTCTTTTTTTGAAACAGGGTAAAAAAGGTTAGGGTTGGACACAATATAGAGTCGGTCGGAAACCTGAAACACGACTATTTTTTTTCTTGACCTAACAAACTACTCTAAAGTATTTCTCCTCGTATGACTATTTTACCTGGGAGTATTTTACCAAAGCACCGGTAAAGTTTATAAAGAGGTAAACTGTTGACATTAGAATACATTTGCTGTTGAATCTCATTAAAATCAGAATCGTAACATCATGTTACTAAGATGTAACTAATGTATAACAATGGATGTGACATGTGTGTGATTATAGAGCAGACCTCTTTCCGCTTTGGACAGAATTTCAGTCCAATATTGCATCTGACTGCTTACATCACAGAAAAAGTAGTATATACTCAATTATAATCGCCCCTCCTAATGAATACAGTACAGTGTACACTACACTCAATCCAACAAACGGACAATGAATGCCCTATGTCAACTTAAAGATGTTTTACTGAACGTGTAATAGTATAAGAAGGACAGGAGGAGCTCAATAAGAGTTTGTCGATGCCTTACTAAAAATACAATGACAAATAGTAAATTAAAGATTATATGAAATGCAAATCAGAAGATATCCTAATTAATGAGGGAGAATTGTATTTAGGTCTAGTGACCATACAATCATTAAAAAATACCCCACTGGAAAGCGTTATGACTTTTGAGAATGCAGCTGGTACAGTTGAGTTATTTTTGTGATGAGGGAAAATGGTTGCAAACAAAACGGCCGACATCATGGAAAACATGTTCAACAAATATTCCACCAGTATCGGTTTTAAGGAGTATCGATGAAGTGGTTAGCATCAATTTCGACGATGTCGTCTTGAGTAAAACAAACATACAGTTATCATGGTTACATTGTTCATTGTTTGCATACAGAATGATGGATATTAAAAGCGCCTATGTTGTTTTTGAGCTGTCTAATAGCCCAAACTCGTGAGAAAAATGGAAGGAATGTTTCGCTTTATATACCATCTCACATACAGGAACAAGTGATCATTCATGCCTAGAAAAAGGTTCTTACAAGTAGCAAGAATAAAGGAGATTTGAAATATTGTATATTTCACCTAGCTGAAAGTGCCCATGAAATTCATGGAGAGGACCAATATTATATACATCAGCCATTGTAGATAGCATATGCATGTGTAGTCGTCATTGAAGATCTTGCATCTAACCATGAGAAAGCTGATACCATCATAATTATAAATTTATTGATATACAGTCAAGTTCAAAGCCAGACAAGGTGTTGTTGTTCTTCTTCTTAGACCAGACACGGATGAACATACATTACTAGTAAACCACTATGACCGTTTTGGTGTTGAAAAACTATTCTTTGAGACTGGCAAGAAAAGCATTTAGATTTGCTCAGATTATTCCATATACATGGTATTGATAAACGTTAATGTGAGCAAATCTTGTCGATGGTTTACACACTCACAGAGTTGCTCTTTCTTCGAAATTGGCAAGAAAATGGCATCTACAGTAATGATGAACAGTGCTGGTGAGGCTTAAATGTTATGTGTCCGATAAATGTATGTCTCGCAACACGTTGTGAATCAAAAATGGTACTTGAAAAAAAGAGTTTAAACCCAAGGAAGTTACGCCCCCCTCAACCCCTCCCCCTACCCAAACATATGGTTTTTACTCCATCTATAATGTGTGCATGACAGTTACTGATTTGGAGAGGATATGCTTAGTGTGCCAGGCCCAACAGAGTGTGGATATGAGATTGATAAGACACAGGTCTTAATGTTATGAACAGGCAGTTGACGACCAGAATTACTGAGTGAGTTGGTCTGCTTCTGTGGTGATCAATTTATTGATGTTAGTTCGTCAAATGAACAGCCGTGGGCATACACTGAAACATGCCTTGGCCGAACTAGCCTGACCTCATTGGCCTGGCCTGGTCTTGCCTGATCTTAAAATTGTTTACCTTAATTGTTATTGGTCCAGGTCATGTCCTTAATCATTTTTTTTTGCAATGAGGGGCATTCACAAAAATGTTTGAATGTTAACTATAATTGGTTGCATTGAATTAGCATTGACTGTGAGATGTCACTGGTAATAATCATGAAAAACGTGTAGAAGGAAGAAACATAATAGTGTGCAAATTGGAAAACAATAATAGTTAGGATATATTCATATTAATATGAAAAATACAGTCAATTAATGTTTGAAACTGATTAAACAATTGCTTCATTGATAAATTAGTGACAGGATGTATTATTTTATAAAATTGATTAATTTGATGATTATGATTCAAAATATAATGGTTCAATGTTTTTGAAAGAGAGAATTGATGGATGGATGGTTAAATGAAACTGAATGAGAATTGGGTTGATGGATGGTCGAATGTGTGATTGCGTGGTTTCATTTTGGTAGGGTGAAAATATGGGTAGGTTGCTGGATGGTAGGGTGGGTAGTGGGATCATATGCTATAAATATATAACCTGAACATATTCAGTTGTATTATAATTGTGTTATATTTGTATATTGTTTTCATTTAGATTTTCGCTATTTAATGTTATTATGCCACCAACAAAAAAAGAATATGTTTTAAATGCGATATGTACTTGTTGCATTATGTTTTTAAGTTACTTGTTTAGAAATTATATTTGTTTCCATTAATACATGGGATTTTTGCTATTTCACATTAATAAAATAAGTTTTCCTTATATCATAAAGTGGTTGCATTTCATCATCTTAAGACAAAAACGTGTTGTTTCAACATGATAACTATCAATTTAATACTTTTGAATGACCCTCACAAGGTGTACAATTCCTAACATACTCAGTACAGCTGAATTGTCCCATGAGACATGTGCTAACCTTAATGTGATCCACTGACAATCTAGAAACAACATAGATGAACTTGGATACTCCAACATTATCCCCAGGGTTGAAGCAATGACCTTTTACCCTGACCTAAACTTGTCCCAAAGGACCGACTAATCTTAGGCCAGGCCAAGCCATGACAGGCTAATTAGGCCAAGCCATGTTTCAGTGTATGCACAGCCGTGTGAATAATTATGCGTGTATGTGCATGATGAAAATTTATGATTAAGATAAGCTGCTCTGGGATCCGCGATTCATTTGTTAATGATGTTAGTTCGTCAAATGAACAGCCGTGTTGATAATTATGCATTCACTGCATGATGAAGATGTATGATTAAAATAAGCCCTGGCATTTGAGATTTATTTATAATATTTTGTGATTATATCACAACGAGATGTTACACATATTGATGTCAAATCTTAAAATAAATGATATCTTATATTAATCAGAATATTATTTTCAATATGTAGGAATGTATACTGAAAAACCTGTATATTAGTAAACATGGAAGAAAATATGCTAAAATGCCATGACTCATCCAACGACCTCCAGCAAAAAGCCAACCCCGCGAGACCGTGGTTGACAGGAATTTCAGACACGTAAGTCTGTGCTAATGGTTAATCAATGAACTAAATACCATATAAATGACAGTTTCAATCGTTGAATGAAAGTCGGGTCGCGGTTTAAATCAAGCCAGATCGAGCCCTAATTCCTAGGAAGTGTGTGAAACACATCCATGTGTTCCGCCACGTTGACTCTTTAAGAAATTATGGGCTATTCAAGCAATGCCAGGTTTAAAGGTTTTGAGCGTAAGTTCATTCCTTGAGCATGGATTAATAGCTTGTACGCTCTATTTATGTTTCCTATATCATTGAAAGACATCGTACGTGACCTATCAGATATATTTCTTTTGAAACCCAATACAAAGATATAATAGACCCTACATATAGAAATCAATGAACGAGATGTTTGATGATTGTAAAATAAACCCGATCAGATTATATATCCCAAACGTGTTTTTCTCACAGAGTTCAAAATAATTGTTTGAAAATAATCCTTATTGTTGAGATCAATCCATAAATTTTTTATTGAATTAAAATATATGATAAAATTACGAAGAACAAATCTGAATTTCAAATCTTTACCCGCAGGCAACCCCCACCACCCTCACCCCACACACACACCCTTCCTTTTATGTATGAATGTTGTTAATGTCGCATCTGTTGGAAGCGAATCAAGTTACTCAGTAACTAACAAGAACCTGTTAACAAAAAAAATCATTGAAAATGTAGATTTTGAAAAACATTGTTACCTTTAGCATAGACAATTGTTATATTTAGCGTTAACATGAAAAGTTGTTACCTTTAGCGTTAGTGTTACCATTAGCGGAAGAGGTGAGTGTTACCTTTAGCGGAGGTTCTTACATTTAGTGTTGGAATTGTTAGCTGTAGCGGCGGTTGTTACCTTTAGCGGAATTGTTACCTTTAGCGTTGTTACAATGCTTGCCGAAAATGGGTGAACCTGAATTATTTGTGTGTTTGATATGCATGTATGGCTATTTTATGTTATGCTACATAAACTGAACTAACACATTATAAATTGCATGATGGCATTGTCAAATAAAAACAAATAACATGTCATAGTAACCAACGAGTGTTGTGA
>JAWPHD010015539.1:0-54725 GCA_037043455.1 Cyrtodaria siliqua | reverse complement strand
GCTCATCTTCCATGTACATTGAGATAAAATATGGAAAATGGGCCTAGAACCTTCTCACCCTGAACTGTAGAGTTGCTGCAAATTCTGAAAAAATCCTTTTTTAAAAACTTTGTTAAACAATGGTAAAAGTGTAGGAATACTTGTGTTTTTACCGTGAACAAATAATTCATTTAATAATCTATCCGGTTCGGAAGTACGACCATTTTTAAGTTGGAAAATAGCTTCCAATACATTTGTATGACTTATTTCAATATAAAGTTTTTCAAAAATAATTAGTAATTCATTTTTAACATACTTTTCATTAAAGTCTATAATATCATCATCTGACATAAACACAAAATATGGATGACTTGGATTATTATTACACATTTAAAATATTGTTCAAATACAAATACATGTATACTAACATTAGACGTTTTAATACCAGCTAATTCTTTGATCATGTTTCAGTACAACTTTACACTTTTTAAACGACTCTTCTGTCTAATGTGTCGGTTAATAATCGAAGATCTGATTCTTCATTTGCTAGTTATACTTTTATATTCAGATCTTGACTTTACTGACTTTATCCTATTACCATAATCTCTGCATTTCCTGTTTTTGTTTTGACTACTCATATAAAACTTTTCTCATTGCAATAATCCTTAAATCAGTGGTTAACTTTTCTATTATTTAATGCGTGGTTTATATCATTGCGAGATAAGACATTTCTTAAATAAAGGCTTAGATTTGTTTTTAATGAAATTTAGAAAAGTGTTAACTACAGTATTTATATCGTTTTCATGAACGCTATTATTGATATTCACCTTCAATTGTGTTTCCATATGTGAACTAAACTCTTGGTCACAAGATTTACACTTAAATAAAATTAAAAGCTGCGTATTTGAGAGTGATATTAGGCTTGCAATAGTAATTCTAGGCTTAACTATAGGGTAAGAGTGAGGATTGGTGCACTCTAGAACCTGGTTTAATCCCCAGAGACCTTGTTTTGGCCAGTGACCGTTACAAGGCGGCAGCCCTATCGACAACCCTTTTATTTTTGTGATTGCTTTTCTTGACGTCTAATTTCGTGCGTATAAGCGTTTATTTATCCTCGCTGTATTGCACTAAGCATTTTAGCGAGCAGACCTCGGTTTAAAGTCTCATCCGATGGACTGGTAAGGTAGGAAATACTGTTGAAATATTTCGATAATTAACCCATATTCGGTCCTGGCTGGGATTGAACGTTCGATCGTACTTTGAGACCAACGAGCCCAATATAGGTGGCTTTGAAGTAGAATACTGCTTAAGCCGATGCTAGGCGGCGTGGGAGGTGTTGCTTCTTTCATTACTTCTCATGAACAGACTCCGGCTGCTTTATTCTCTTAATTGTGTTTGTTGCTCCCAAAGGATCACCTTTATCAGTATTTACTAAGCCGCAATGCTAACCATTATACCACGACGCTACCTCGTTTCATTTCAAGCAATCAGATGAACCAAACTCTTGGTGGTATCCATAACTTTCACATGACATCATCAAAATTATTTGACCAATCAGTGATAAAAACATTCCGGTAGGGGCTTAACTCGGTGTTTAAATTATCATTGATTCTGAGCTGAATTTAACCCATTATGGTTCTGTCTGATTTACACACCGATATGGATACATTTAATTTGAATTATAGTTGAATAGTCTTCAATTTTTCATATATATATTGAGGATAAAGTCCAAGTAAACCCCTTTATTTTCACCTACTGAATATCTCAACATCTCGGAAATTTGTAACTAATGACAGGATGTGAAAGTTATGAATAAACATGCCACGTTTATGCTGCGAAGTTATGTGACATTTTAAGTCAGCAGATGAATCAAACTCTTTCCCACAAACCGTATACTGAAACACCATCATTTGATTAAAGCGGAATGTTAGGCTTGCATAACAACCAAACTCTTGGTCACCCGATTTAGATAGCGTTTAACGCTTCGTAACCATGTTTGATGTTAGGCTAGTAAAGGAATCAACGTCTGGTACACATGTAAGCCTTACAATTAAATGGCTTTTTTTTTGTGTATTTATGTGTGATATAAGGCTAGCAGATAAACTTAACTCTCAGTCACCAGCATTACCTTAAAAATCATTTACTAGATTCGTATTTAGGTGTGATATAAGGCTAGCAGATAAACTTCTCTCAGGCACCAGCATTACCACAAAAATCATTTACTAGATTCGTATTTAGGTGTGATATAAGGCTAGCAGATAAACTTCTCTCAGGCACCAGCATTACCATAAAAATCATTTACTAGATTCGTATTTAGGTGTGATATAAGGCTAGCAGATAAACTTCTCTCAGGCACCAGCATTACCACAAAAATCATTTACTAGATTCGTATTTATGTGTGATATAAGGATAGCAGATAAACTTAACTCTCAGGCACCAGCATTACCAAAAAAATCATTTACTAGATTCGTATTTATGTGTGATATAAGGCTAGCAGATAAACTTAACTCTCAGTCACCAGCATTACCATAAAAATCATTTACTAGATTCGTATTTATGTGTGATATAAGGCTAGCAGATAAACTTAACTCTCAGGCACCAGCATTACCACAAAAATCATTTACTAGGGCTAGCAGATAAACTTAACTCTCAGGCACCAGCATTACCACAAAAATCATTTACTAGATTCGTATTTATGTGTGATATAAGGCTAGCAGATAAACTTCTCTCAGGCACCAGCATTACCACAAAAATCATTTACTAGATTCGTATTTATGTGTGATATAAGGATAGCAGATAAACTTAACTCTCAGGCACCAGCATTACCAAAAAAATCATTTACTAGATTCGTATTTATGTGTGATATAAGGCTAGCAGATAAACTTAACTCTCAGTCACCAGCATTACCATAAAAATCATTTACTAGATTCGTATTTATGTGTGATATAAGGCTAGCAGATAAACTTAACTCTCAGTCACCAGCATTACCATAAAAATCATTTACTAGATTCGTATTTAGGTGTAATTTAAGGCTAGCAGATAAACTTCAACTCAGTCACCAGCATTACCATAAAAATCACTTACTAGATTCGTATTTAGGTGTGATTTAAGGCTTTCAGGTGAACTTCACTCTTTATCACAAGCCTCACTATGAAATTCCTTTCCTTGGTGTTCATCCATGTGTGACATAAGGTTAGGAGATGAAGTCTTGGACTTCCCACGAACTTTAGCTTTAACTTTTTTCCCATGCGCATTACCTTTAACTGGTTTTATATGATTGGCAATTATGTGTGATTTTAAGCTATATGACGAACCAAATTCTTGATCACGTGCTTTACATTTAAGTAGCGATATATGATGTTTAGCCACGTGCGATTTAAAGCCAGTAGATGAACGACACTGTCGGTTACACACATCACATTTAAGTAGCGATCTTTGATGTTTAGCCATGTGCGATTTAAGGCCAGTAGATGAACGACACTGTTGGTCACACACATCACATTTAAGTAGCGATCTTTGATGTTTAGCCATGTGCAATTTAAGGCTAGTAGATAAACGACACTGTTGGCCAAACACATCACATTTAAGTTGCGATATTTGATGTTTAGCCATGTGCGATTTAAGGCTAGTAGATGAAGGACACCGTTGGTCACACAAATCACATTTAAGTAGCGAGGTCCGATGTTGAGCCACGTGCGAATTAAGCCTAGCAAATGAACTACACTGTTGGTCACACAACTTACATTTTAATTGCTTTGTATGTGCAATCCGGTGCAAGTTTAATTGTTCAAAATTCCACTTAGTATGTCCTTGCCTTTTTGTAACGGTCAGCAGAGATCCGTACGAACACAGTTGCATTGACCCAACAGTTGTGTTATCAATATCACTTCTGTAAGTGTGATCTCCATTTCGTATACAAACATGTACTGGTTCCCGGTTTTTTGTTGTAAATATATGGTGTTGACAAACTTTACAGACAAAACATGTCTCAACGCCGCGACATTTGGATTCTTCATTTTCATCGAATAAGAGATAAGATGAGTATGTGTGGTCCATAAAGGAAGTAAACCCACTCCTGCGACAATCTGTCGTGTAACATATAACACACCTATATTTCTTATTATAGTATTCACACACCTTCGAGTTGTTGCTATCGAAAAATCCGTTGACACTGCAACCTATGCCGTGTATGTTAGTTTCATCATCTGGCTTATTACAAGAACCGTTTACTTTGCAACCGGTTTGGTTTATGATTGTTTCATCGCCTTGGCTATCAGAAGAAACATTTAGCTTGCAACCGGTTTCGTTTATGTTAGTTTCATCGTCTTGGCTATCAGAAGAAACGTTTAGCTTGCAACCTGTTTCGTTTATGTTAGTTTCATCGTCTTGGCTATCAGAAGAACCAATTACTTTGCAACCTGTTTTGTTTACGTTTGTTTCATCGTCTTGACTAACGGATGACGCGTTTACATTTTTGCCTATGCCATGTGTGTTAGTTTCATCATCTGGGATATTAGAAGAACCACTTACTTTGCAACCTGTTTCATTTATGTTAACATTACTTGCAAAACATGTCTTGACACCACATTTGGATTCTTCATTTTCACCGAATAATAAATAAGAGGCGTACGTGTGGTCCATACATGAAGTAAACACACTCTTGTGACAACCTGTCAGGTTACATATATGGCACCTATATTTCTTAATATAGTGCTCACACACCTTCGAGCTGTGGCTATCAGAAAATCCGTTTACATTGCATCCTATGTCGCGTATGTTAGTTTCATCATCTGGGCTATTAGAAGAACCGTTTACTTTACAACCTGCTTTGTTTATGTTTGTTTCATCGTCTGGACTAATAGATGACGCGTTTACATTGTTGGCTATGCCCTGTGTGTTAGTTCCATCATCTGGGATATTAGAAGAACCACTTATTTTGCAACCTGTTCCGTTTATGTTATTTTTACATGCAAAACATGTCTTGACGCCACATTTGGATTCTTCATTTTCACCAAATAATAGATAAGAGGCGTACGTGTGGTCCATAAATGAAGTAAACACACTCTTGTGACAACCTGTCAGGTTACATATACGGCATCTATATTTCTTAATATAGTGCTCACACACTTCCGAGCTGTCGCTATCGGAAAATCCGTTTACATTGCATGCTATGTCGTGTATGTTAGTTTCATCATCTGGGCTATTAGATGAACCGTTTACTTTGCAACATTCTTTGTTTATGTTTGTTTCATCGTCTTGGCTATCAGAAGAACCGTTTACTTTGCAACCTTTTTTGTTTATGTTTGTTTCATCGTCTTGACTAATAGATGATGCGTTTACATTGTTGCCTATGTCATGTGTGTTAGTTCCATCATCTGGGATATTAGAAGAACCACCTACTTTGCAACCTGTTTCGTTTCTGTTAATTTTACATGCAAAACACGTCTTGATGCCGCAACATTTGGATTCTTCATTTTCACCGAATAATAGATAAGAGGCGTACGTGTGGTCCATAAATGAAGTAAACACACTCTTGTGACAACCTGTCAGGTTACATATACGGCATCTATATTTCTTAATATAGTGCTCACACACTTCCGAGCTGTCGCTATCGGAAAATCCGTTTACATTGCATGCTATGTCGTGTATGTTAGTTTCATCATCTGGGCTATTAGATGAACCGTTTACTTTGCAACATTCTTTGTTTATGTTTGTTTCATCGTCTTGGCTATCGGAAGAACCGTTTACTTTGCAACCTGTTTTGTTTATGTTTGTTTCATCGTCTTGACTAATAGATGATGCGTTTACATTGTTGCCTATGCCATGTGTGTTAGTTCCATCATCTGGGATATTAGAAGAACCACCTACTTTGCAACCTGTTTCGTTTCTGTTAATTTTACATGCAAAACACGTCTTGACGCCGCAACATTTGGATTCTTCATTTTCACCGAATAATAGATAAGAGGCGTACGTGTGGTCCATAAATGAAGTAAACACACTCTTGTGACAACCTGTCAGGTTACATATACGGCATCTATATTTCTTAATATAGTGCTCACACACTTCCGAGCTGTCGCTATCGGAAAATCCGTTTACATTGCATGCTATGTCGTGTATGTTAGTTTCATCATCTGGGCTATTAGATGAACCGTTTACTTTGCAACATTCTTTGTTTATGTTTTTTTTCATCGTCTTGGCTATCGGAAGAACCGTTTACTTTGCAACCTGTTTTGTTTATGTTTGTTTCATCGTCTTGACTAATAGATGATGCGTTTACATTGTTGCCTATGTCATGTGTGTTAGTTCCATCATCTGGGATATTAGAAGAACCACCTACTTTGCAACCTGTTTCGTTTCTGTTAATTTTACATGCAAAACACGTCTTGACGCCGCAACATTTGGATTCTTCATTTTCACCGAATAATAGATAAGAGGCGTACGTGTGGTCCATAAATGAAGTAAACACACTCTTGTGACAACCTGTCAGGTTACATATACGGCATCTATATTTCTTAATATAGTGCTCACACACTTCCGAGTTGTGGCTATCGGAAAATCTGTTTACATTGCATGCTATGTCGTGTATGTTAGTTTCATTGTCTGGGCTATTAGAAGAACCGTTTACTTTACAACCTGCTTTGTTTATGTTTGTTTCATCGTCTGGACTAATAGATGACGCGTTTACATTGTTGGCTATGCCCTGTGTGTTAGTTCCATCATCTGGGATATTAGAAGAACCACTTATTTTGCAACCTGTTTTGTTTATGTTAATTGTACATGCTAAACATGTCTTGACGCCACAACATTTGGATTCTTCATTTTCACCGAATAATAGATAAGAGGCGTACGTGTGGTCCATAAATGAAGTAAACACACTCTTGTGACAACCTGTCAGGTTACATATACGGCATCTATATTTCTTAATATAGTGCTCACACACTTCCGAGCTGTCGCTATCGGAAAATCCGTTTACATTGCATGCTATGTCGTGTATGTTAGTTTCATCATCTGGGCTATTAGATGAACCGTTTACTTTGCAACATTCTTTGTTTATGTTTGTTTCATCGTCTTGGCTATCGGAAGAACCGTTTACTTTGCAACCTGTTTTGTTTATGTTTGTTTCATCGTCTTGACTAATAGATGATGCGTTTACATTGTTGCCTATGCCATGTGTGTTAGTTCCATCATCTGGGATATTAGAAGAACCACCTACTTTGCAACCTGTTTCGTTTCTGTTAATTTTACATGCAAAACACGTCTTGACGCCGCAACATTTGGATTCTTCATTTTCACCGAATAATAGATAAGAGGCGTACGTGTGGTCCATAAATGAAGTAAACACACTCTTGTGACAACCTGTCAGGTTACATATACGGCATCTATATTTCTTAATATAGTGCTCACACACTTACGAGCTGTCGCTATCGGAAAATCCGTTTACATTGCATGCTATGTCGTGTATGTTAGTTTCATCATCTGGGCTATTAGATGAACCGTTTACTTTGCAACATTCTTTGTTTATGTTTGTTTCATCGTCTTGGCTATCAGAAGAACCGTTTACTTTGCAACCTGTTTTGTTTATGTTTGTTTCATCGTCTTGACTAATAGATGATGCGTTTACATTGTTGCCTATGCCATGTGTGTTAGTTCCATCATCTGGGATATTAGAAGAACCACCTACTTTGCAACCTGTTTCGTTTCTGTTAATTTTACATGCAAAACACGTCTTGACGCCGCAACATTTGGATTCTTCATTTTCACCGAATAATAGATAAGAGGGGTACGTGTGGTCCATAAATGAAGTAAACACACTCTTGTGACAACCTGTCAGGTTACATATACGGCATCTATATTTCTTAATATAGTGCTCACACACTTCCGAGCTGTCGCTATCGGAAAATCCGTTTACATTGCATGCTATGTCGTGTATGTTAGTTTCATCATCTGGGCTATTAGATGAACCGTTTACTTTGCAACATTCTTTGTTTATGTTTGTTTCATCGTCTTGGCTATCGGAAGAACCGTTTACTTTGCAACCTGTTTTGTTTATGTTTGTTTCATCGTCTTGACTAATAGATGATGCGTTTACATTGTTGCCTATGCCATGTGTGTTAGTTCCATCATCTGGGATATTAGAAGAACCACCTACTTTGCAACCTGTTTCGTTTCTGTTAATTTTACATGCAAAACACGTCTTGACGCCGCAACATTTGGATTCTTCATTTTCACCGAATAATAGATAAGAGGCGTACGTGTGGTCCATAAATGAAGTAAACACACTCTTGTGACAACCTGTCAGGTTACATATACGGCATCTATATTTCTTAATATAGTGCTCACACACTTCCGAGTTGTGGCTATCGGAAAATCTGTTTACATTGCATGCTATGTCGTGTATGTTAGTTTCATTGTCTGGGCTATTAGAAGAACCGTTTACTTTACAACCTGCTTTGTTTATGTTTGTTTCATCGTCTGGACTAATAGATGACGCGTTTACATTGTTGGCTATGCCCTGTGTGTTAGTTCCATCATCTGGGATATTAGAAGAACCACTTATTTTGCAACCTGTTTTGTTTATGTTAATTGTACATGCTAAACATGTCTTGACGCCACAACATTTGGATTCTTCATTTTCACCGAATAATAGATAAGAGGCGTACGTGTGGTCCATAAATGAAGTAAACACACTCTTGTGACAACCTGTCAGGTTACATATACGGCACCTGTATTTCTTAATATAGTGCTCACACACTTTCGAGTTGTGGCTATCGGAAAATCCGTTTAAATTGCATCCTATGTCGCGTATGTTAGTTTCATCGTCTGGGCTATTAGAAGAACCGTTTACTTTACAACATGTTTCGCTTATGTTTGTTTCATCATCTGGTCTAATAGAAGATGCGTTTATATTGTTACCTATCTCGTGCATGTTTGCTTCACCGTCTCCGCAATTAGATGATCCGTATACATTGCAACACGTCTCATGTATGTTCATTTCATCATCTCTGTCACATGTCTGCTGTAGGTTTGTTTCATTGTTAGATTCATCAGACGCTGTTTCTACACATGCATGAAGACAAAGGGACATCTTGCTTGTTTCCTCGTTACATTCCCAGCATATGGCAGAGCCTTCAGCAGCGTGTGCATCAACATCAATACTGATGCTACTGGATAAAGTATTGTCACACATTTCACTGTCAGTGTGTTTCGCCTTCAAATATCGACAAAGGTGAAAGGTTCAGTTGAACTCAATTCCTGGCTAAAGTCGCACATGAGATATATGATTAGAATGATGGCTATGTCAGTTTGTCTTACTACAGGTTCTATTTGGCAGTCAGGACCTACATTATCATGTACCCCGTATGTAACACCGCATCAACTGTATCTTCCAGCTATCCTCCACACACTGCTAAGCATGCAGCAAGACTGACTGTGTACAAGCGTACGAGATAGTTCTTTAATTTGTAAGTCCAACTAGCATTTGAGAGCCGTGATATAGAGCTAGATGGCGCCGTCTAGGAGGGAGGAATTATTGCCAACTGTAGAAGGCGCCGTCAAGGAGGTAGGAATTATTGCCAACTGGAATTATTGATCTGTTTTTGTTTTCCGAACTATACATTTCACTGTGTGTCACTTTACCTGAAATCAAAAATATGCATTTAATGGGTTATAATGATTGAAAGCCGATTATTTAGTTTATTTTGGCCAAAGTCAGCGAGTGTTTTTCAGTATAGTATATGTTTTGTGTTTGATGATGAATACAATAGATATTATAGTTAGCTATTACTTTTTAAAACAAGAGGTCAGTGACCTAGAAGCTCTACTGATAGATTTTGATAGCTAGGTCTGCATTCCTGTGAAGTTTCATAAACACTGTCAAGTAGTTTCAAAGGAGTAGTCACTACAAGTTGAAGTTTTTACTATATAACTCTAGGTAAAGAAAGATGGTCACTGGCAGCCATGTTTAATGTTCAATCAAAATAATTTTCGACAAGGATCAACATCTTGCCATGCTGATTATTTCAGAAAAAGTCTCATATCAATATCACTCACAGTTTTCAAGAAGTAGTCACTACAAACTTGTTTTTAAAAATCTATGTTTAGCCATTGTGGCCATCTTAAAATTCCGGCCAACCTGAAATTGTGCTAGGATCAACTAGACATCAAGAGCAACATTCCTGTGAAGTTTCATAAAAATCCGTCAAGTAGTTTCAGACGAGTAGTCGCTACAATTTTTTACTATACAAACTCTATGTAAACAAAGATGGCCACTGGTGCCCAGGTTTAATTTTGATTCAAAATCATTTTCGACAAGGATCAACATCATGTCATGCTGATCATTTTAGAAAAAGCCCCATATCAATATCACTTACAGTTTTCAGGAAGTAGCCACGGCGGCCATCTTGAATTTCTGGCTGACCTAAAACAAATCTTGGATCAATTAGACATCAAGAGCAACATTCCTGTGAAGTTTCATAAACATTTGTCAGGTAGTTTCAGAGGAGTAGTCGCTACAAGTTTTTACTATATAAATATATGTAAACAAAGATGGCTGCTAGCGGCCATGTTTAAAGTTGCATCAAAATAAATTTCGACAAGGATCAACATCATGTCATGCTGATAATTTTAGAAAACGTCAATATCAATATCACTTACAGTTTTCAAGAAGTAGTCGCTAAAAATGTATTTATTTTAAAACTATTTTTAGCCGTGGCGGCCATTTTGAATTTCCGGTAAGCCTGAAATTATTCTAGGATCAACGAGACATCAAGAGCAACATTCCTGTGAAGTTTCATGAACATCCGTAAAGTAGTTTCAGAGCAGTAGTCGCTACAAGTTTTTACTATATAACTCTATGTAAACAAAGATGGCCACTGGCAGCCATGTTCAACGTCGAATCAAAACGATTTTGGACAAGGACCAACATCATGTCATGCTGATCATTTTTGAAAAAGTCCCATATCAATATCACTTATAGTTTTCAAGAAGTAGTCGCTACAAACTTGTATTTTAAACATCTATATTTAGCTTTGGTGGCCATCTTGGATTTCACATCAACATGAATTTTTGCTAGGATCAACAAGACTTCATGGGCAACATTTCTGTAAAATTTCATGAACATCCATCCAGTAGTTTCAGAGGAGTAGTCGCTACAAATAAAAGTTTACGGACAGACAGACAGACGGACGACGGACGCCGCACCACGGCATAAGCTCTGCTGATCTCTGATCAGTCGAGCTAAAAACAACACTGATCTGTGTTTACATATTTACTGCAAATGTGATGTCCATAAATGAGTGCATATATTGTGAGCTGCATAATACTTCAGTTAGGCCAATGAAACACTTCAGTAAGGCCAATGTAATACTTCAGTAATGCCAATGTATCACTTCAGTAAGGTCAATGTAACACTTTTGTAAGGCCAATGTAACACTTCAGTAAGGCCAATAAAACACTTCAGTAAGGCCAATGCAACACTTCAGTAAGGCCAATGAAACACGTCAGTAATGCCAATGTAACACTTCAGTAATGCCAATGTAACACTTCAGTAAGGCCAATGACAAACTTCAGTAAGGCCAATGAAACACGTCAGTAATGCCAATGTAACACGTCAGTAAAGTCAATGAAACTCTTTAGTAAGGTCAATGACACACTTCAGTAAGGCCAATGTATCACGTCAGTAAGGCCAATGAAACACTTTAGTAAGGTCAATGAAACACGTCAGTAAGGCCAATGACACACTTCAGTAAGGCCAATGAAACACTTCAGTAAGGTCAATGTAACACTTCAGTAATGCCAATGTAACACTTCAGTAAGGTCAATGTAACACTTCAGTAAGGCCAACGACACACTTCAGTAAGGCCAACGAAACACGTCAGTAATGCCAATGTAACACGTCAGTAAGGTCAATGAAACACTTCAGTAAGGTCAATGACACACTTCAGTAAGGCCAATGTAACACGTCAGTAAGGCCAATGAAACACTTCAGTAAGGTCAATGAAACACGTCAGTAAGGTCAATGACACACTTCAGTAATGCCAATGAAACACTTCAGTAAGGCCAATGTAACACTTCAGTAATGCCAATGTAACACTTCAGTTAGGCCAATGTAACACTTCAGTAAGGCCAATGTAACACTTCGTTAAAACACTTCAGTAAGGCTAATGTAACACTTCAGTAATGCCAATGTAACACTTCAGTAAGGTCAATGTAACATTTCGGTAAGGACAATGTAACACTTCGGTAAGGCCAATGTAACACTTCGGTAAGGTCAATGAAACACTTTAGTAAGGTCAATGAAACACGTCAGTAAGGCCAATGACACACTTCAGTATGGCCAATGAAACACTTCAGTAAGGCCAATGTAACACTTCAGTAATGCCAATGTAACACTTCAGTAAGGCCAATGTAACACTTCAGTTAGGCTAATGTAACACTTCGTTAAAACACTTCAGTAAGGCAAATGTAACACTTTAGTAATGCCAATGTAACACTTCAGTAAGACCAATGTAACACTTCAGTAAGGTCAATGTAACATTTCGGTAAGGACAAAGTAACACTTCGGTAAGGCCAATGTAACACTTCGGTAAGGTCAATGAAACACTTCGGTAATGCCAATGTAACACGTCGGTAAGGCCAATGTAACACTTCGGTAAGGCCAATGACAAACATCGGTAATGCCAATGTAACACTTCGGTAAGGCCAATGTAACACTTCAGTAAGGCCAATGACACACTTCGGTAATGCCAATGTAACACTTCGGTAATGCCAATGACACACTTCGGTAATGCAAATGTAACACTTCAGTAAGGTTAATGTAACACTTCAGTAAGGCCAATGATACACTTCAGTAAGGCCAATGAAACACTTCAGTAAGGTCAATGTAACACTTAAGTAATGCCAATGTAACACGTCAGTAATGCCAATATAACACTTCAGTAAGGCCAATGAAACACTTCAGTAAGGCCAATGAAACACTTCAGTAATGCCAATGTAACACGTCAGTAAGGCCAATGTAACACTTCGGTAAGGCCAATGTAACACTTCGGTAATGCCAATCTAACACTTCGGTAATGCCAATGACACACTTCGGTAATGCCAATGTAACACTTCGGTTATGCCAATGACACACTTCGGTAATGCAAATGTAACACTTCAGTAAGGTCAATGTAACACTTCAGTAAGGCCAATGATACACTTCAGTAAGGCCAATGAAACACTTCAGTAAGGTCAATGTAACACTTCAGTAATGCCAATGTAACACGTCAGTAATGCCAATGTAACACTTCAGTAAGGCCAATGAAACACTTCAGTAATGCCAATGTATCACTTCAGTAAGGCCAATGTAACACGTCAGTAATGCCAATGTATCACTTCAGTAAGGTCAATGTAACACTTCAGTAATGCCAATGTAACACTTCAGTAAGGCCAATGTTACACTTAAATAAGGCCAATGAAACACTTCGGTAAGGTCAATGTAACATTTCGGTAAGGCCAATGTAACACTTCAGTTAGGCCAATGAAACGTAATGCGGCTAAGGCCAATGAAACACTTCAGTAATGCCAATGTAACACGTCAGTAAGGCCAATGTAACACTTCAGTAAGGCCAATGAAACACTTCAGTAATGCCAATGTATCACTTCAGTAAGGCCAATGTAACACGTCAGTAATGCCAATGTATCACTTCAGTAAGGCCAATGTAACACTTCAATAAGGCCAATGAAACACTTCGGTAAGGTCAATGTAACACTTCGGTAAAGCCAATGTAACACTTCAGTTAGGCCAATGAAACACTTCAGTAAGGCCAATGTAACACTTCAGTAATGCCAATGTAACACTTCAGTAAGGCCAATGTAACACTTCGGTAAGGACAATGTAACACTTCAGTACATTACACTGCAGTATGACCAGTGTAAACATTACACTTAAGAACATTACACTGCAGTATGACCAGTGTAAACATTATACTGCAGTATGACCAGTGTAAACATTATACTGCAGAATGACCAGTGTAAATATTACACTTAAGTATGACCAATGTAAACACTAACTGGAGTATGCCCATTGTAAACATAACACTTCAGTATGACCAGTGTAAACACATTTCTTCTGTATGGCCAGTGTAAACACTACTCTTCTGTATATTAAATATTACTCCAGTATAACCAGTGTAAACATTATACTGCAGTATGACCAGTGTAAACATTACACTGCAGTATGGCCAGTGTAAATATTACTCTTCAGTATGAGCAGTGTAAACACATCGCTTCCGTATGGCCAGTGTAAACATTATACTGCAGTATGACCAGTGTAAATATAACTCTACAGTATGACCAGTGTAAGCATTATACTGCAGTATGATCAGTGTAAACATTACACTACAGTATGGCCAGTGTAAACATTACATTACATTACAGTATGGCCAGTGTAAAAATTACACTTAAGTATGACCAGTGTAAACATTACACTTCAGTATGACCAGTGTAAACATTACACTTCAGTATGATCAGTGTAAACATTACACTACAGTAAGGCCAGTGTAAACATTACATTACATTACAGTATGGCCAGTGTAAACATTACACTACAGTAAGGCCAGTGTAAACATTACACTTCAGTATGACCAGTGTAAACATTACACTGCAGTATGATCAGTGTAAACATTATATTACATTACAGTATGGCCAGTGTAAACATTACACTTAAGTATGACCAGTGTAAACATTACACTACAGTATGACCAGTGTAAACATTATATTACATTACAGTATGGCCAGTGTAAACATTACACTTAAGTATGACCAGTGTAAACATTACACTTAAGTATGACCAGTTCAAACATTACACTGCAGTATGGCCAGTGTAAACATTATACTGCAGTATGATCAGTGTAAACATTACACTTAAGTATGGCCAGTGTAAACATTATATTACATTACGGTATGGCCAGTGTAAACATTACACTTAAGTATGACCAGTGTAAACATTACACTGCAGTATGACCAGTTTAAACATTACACTGCAGTATGGCCAGTGTAAACATTATACTGCAGTATGATCAGTGTAAACATTACACTGCAGTATGGCCAGTGTAACATTACATTACATTACAGTATGGCCAGTGTAAACATTGCACTTAAGTATGACCAGTGTAAACATTACACTTCAGTATGGCCAGTATAAACATTACACTTCAGTATGACCAGTGTAAACATTACACTGCAGTATGGCCAGTGTAAACATTATACTGCAGTATGATCAGTGTAAACATTACACTTCAGTATGGCCAGTATAAACAATACACTTCAGTATGACCAGTGTAAACATTACACTGCAGTATGGCAAGTGTAAACATTACACTGCAGTATGATCAGTGTAAACATTATACTGCAGTATGGCCAGTATAAACATTACACTTCAGTATGACCAGTGTAAACATTACACTCCAGTATAACCAGTGTAAACATTATACTGCAGTATGATCAGTGTAAACATTACACTACAGTATGGCCAGTGTAAACATTACATTACATTACAGTATGGCCAGTGTAAACATTACACTGCAGTATGATCAGTGTAAACATTACACTACAGTATGGTTAGTGTAAACATTACATTACATTACAGTATGGCCAGTGTAAACATTACACTACAGTAAGGCCAGTGTAAACATTACACTTCAGTATGACCAGTGTAAACATTACACTGCAGTATGATCAGTGTAAACATTACATTACATTACAGTATGACCAGTGTAAACATTACACTACAGTATGACCAGTGTAAACATTACATTACATTACAGTATGGCCAGTGTAAACATTACACTTAAGTATGACCAGTGTAAACATTACACTTAAGTATGACCAGTGTAAACATTACACTGCAGTATGACCAGTTTAAACATTACACTGCAGTATGGCCAGTGTAAACATTACACTTAAGTATGACCAGTGTAAACATTACACTGCAGTATGACCAGTGTAAACATTACACTGCAGTATGGCCAGTGTAAACATTATACTGCAGTATGATCAGTGTAAACATTACACTACAGTATGGCCAGTGTAAACATTACATTACCTTACAGTATGGCCAGTGTAAACATTGCACTTAAGTATGACCAGTGTAAACATTACACTTCAGTATGGCCAGTATAAACAATACACTTCAGTATGACCAGTGTAAACATTACACTGCAATATGGCCAGTGTAAACATTATACTGCAGTATGATCAGTGTAAACATTACAATTCAGTATGACCAGTATAAACATTACACTTCAGTATGACCAGTGTAAACATAACACTGCAGTATGGCCAGTGTAAACATTATACTGCAGTATGATCAGTGTAAACATTACACTACAGTATGGCCAGTGTAAACATTACATTACATTACAGTATGGCCAGTGTAAACATTACACTTAAGTATGACCAGTGTAAACATTACACTACAGTATGACCAGTGTAAACATTACACTTCAGTATGACCAGTGTAAACATTATACTGCAGTATGATCAGTGTAAACATTACACTTCGGTATGACCAGTTTAAACATTACACTGCAGTATGGCCAGTGTAAACATTATACTGCAGTATGATCAGTGTAAACATTACACTGCAGTATGACCAGTTTAAACATTACACTGCAGTATGGCCAGTGTAAACATTATACTGCAGTATGATCAGTGTAAACATTACACTACATAATGGCCAGTGTAATCATTACATTACATTACAGTATGGCCAGTGTAAACATTACACTACAGTATGACCAGTGTAAACATTACACTTCAGTATGACCAGTGTAAACATTATACTGCAGTATGACCAGTGTAAACATTATACTGCAGTATGATCAGTGTAAACATTACACTACAGTATGGCCAGTGTAAACATTACATTACATTACAGTATGGCCAGTGTAAACATTACACTTAAGTATGACCAGTGTAAACATTACACTGCAGTATGGCCAGTGTAAACATTACATTACATTACAGTATGGCCAGTGTAAACATTACACTTAAGTATGACCAGTGTAAATATTACACTTAAGTATGACCAGTGTTAACATTACACTTCAGTATGGCCAGTGTAAACATTACATTACATTACAGTATGGCCAGTGTAAACATTACACTTCAGTATGACCAGTGTAAACATTACACTGCAGTTTGGCCAGTGTAAACATTACACTGCAGTATGATCAGTGTAAATATTACACTACAGTATGGCCAGTGTAAACATTACATTACATTACAGTATGGCCATTGTAAACATTATACTGCAGTATGATCAGTGTAAACATTTTACTGCAGTATGGCCAGTGTAAACATTACACAACAGTATGACCAGTGTAAACATTACACTGCAGTATGATCAGTGTAAACATTACACTGCAGTATGGCCAGTGTAAACATTACACTGCAGTATGGCCAGTGTAAACAATACACTTCAGTATGACCAGTGTAAACATTGTACTGCAGTATGATCAGTGTAAACATTACACTGCAGTATGGCCAGTGTAAACATTACACTTCAGTATGACCAGTGTAAACATTATACTGCAGTATGGCCAGTGTAAACATTACATTACATTACAGTATGGCCAGTGTAAACATTACACTTCAGTATGACCAGTGTAAACACTACTCTTCAGTATGGCCAGTGTAAACACTACTCTTCAGTATGGCCAGTGTAAACACTACTCTTCAGTATGGCCAGTGTAAACACTACTCTTCAGTATGGCCAGTGTAAACACTACTCTTCAGTATGGCCAGTGTAAACACTACCCTTCAGTATGGCCAGTGTAAACACTACTCTTCAGTATGGCCAGTGTAAACACTACTCTTCAGTATGGCCAGTGTAAATACTACTCTTCAGTATGGCCAGTGTCAACACTACCCTTCAGTATGGCCAGTGTAAACACTACTCTTCAGTATGGCAAGTGTAAACACTACTCTTCAGTATGGCCAGTGTAAACACTACTATTCAGTATGGCCAGTGTCAACACTACCCTTCAGTATGGCCAGTGTAAACACTACTCTTCAGTATGGCCAGTGTAAACACTACTCTTCAGTATGGCCAGTGTAAATACTACTATTCAGTATGGCCAGTGTCAACACTACCCTTCAGTATGGCCAGTGTAAACACTACTCTTCAGTATGGCAAGTGTAAACACTACTCTTCAGTATGGCCAGTGTAAACACTACTATTCAGTATGGCCAGTGTCAACACTACCCTTCAGTATGGCCAGTGTAAACACTACTCTTCAGTATGGCCAGTGTAAACACTACTATTCAGTACAGTCAGTGTCAACACTACCCTTCAGTATGGCCAGTGTAAACACTACTCTTCGGTATGGCCAGTGTAAACACTACTATTCAGTATGGCCAGTGTAAACACTATCCTTCAGTATGGCCAGTGTAAACACTACTCTTTAGTGGAGATTTTTAACTCCGGTAAAATGAATTGTGTTTTCGATAACATTACGCCCCGTCTGTGTGATATAACATTACGCCCCGTCTGATCAACATTACGCCCCGTCTGTGTGATATAACATTACGCCCCGTCTGTGTGATATTACATTACGCCCCGTCTGTGTGATCAATACAATGTTGAACAGCACTTTGATGACGTTCATCTCAATGTACACAGGATGGCTTTCTCGATTTTCGTAATTATATTGAGAAATGTCGTCATTTTGCCAACATTAATTTTACCAATCCAAAATGCATTCTCCATAAAAAAAAAACAACAACATCAAAACTTGTTTTTATATTTTTACCCCATTGCAACCTGAACAACTCGTTATTTTATTTGTTATAATAATGGACACAGTGGCATACAGTACAGTTGGCATCGTTTTGAAGATAGATTAGTCAGCTACCAGTAGGATGCTTGTTTGAGGAGATACAACTTGCCAAACTTTTAGCACCTGTCTAGCTTGGGCTTCAAACCGTATGAGATAAAAAATCATAAAAGGGTTGTGCCTTTCTAAAAGGGTGGGTACAGGGGTTGGTGGGTAGGAGGGTATGCGAGACAAGGAGGCAGGGTGCGGTGGTCAGGAGAGAAAGGGCGGGAGGTTTATAAAAATAAAAAGTTTGTAAAAAATAAAAGAGGAAGAATTATCATAGTAACTGAGAGTCATTTTTTGTGAAATAATCTTTGTAAGTTTCTATATCATATAAAAATCCTTAATTGGACATTAAATCATCTTCGATTATTATCCAGTCTGCCTTACACGGTCTGTCCGAAGGGTGCCAATATGTCCACAGCGAGCCAATGTCCGCGGAAAATTTAGGGGGCGTCCATGATATCGATCAGTAAAGATCGAATGGCAGATTAGAAAGTAAATGTTTAAAAATGATTTTGCATACGATATAAATGCCTATATATATCAATTATATATCAATTATATATTATAATTATAATTAGTAACGTAATCATATACAATCTTAATATAATTATATAAAAAATGACCACTTGATTAGTTTGACTCTTCTCTCTTATTAAACTGCTAAACGTGTATATCATAAAGGGAAATAAATGCATCAATTAAGTTTATCAGAGGCCTACGGTATTACACCGCCTTGATTTCAATGAATTATATACATGTAGCTGTGTAGTGTTCTTAATTTGTATATATATATTTTTTTTCGTTTTCCTCACTTCATCTTTATTCATATAATGTATTTTTAGGAAAACACTTCTGTTAAAACGATTTATTCCAATTAATTAAATCCTTATTTTTTTATATCAAGTTCTTATATATGTCTATAGTATTGCTTCAACAACACCTATCCATGAAAAAAGTTACCATTCGATCTGTAAAGATCGCGATCACGGATGAACTTGTTTGAGACGCCCCCTTAATATTGGCTCGTTGTGGGCATATTGGCTCAGCCTCGTTGAGGACATATTGGCACCCTACGTTAGGTCCAATATGTCCGCGGACACATTGACACATTGAGAACATATTCATGATTTTGATAGAGCATCATCAAAAAGCTGACCAATCAGTGACCAGAAATAAGACATACCAATACATTCTGGTCTTTATCCGAGATGTTCATCCAAGTTTACTGTCAAAATTAACGTACCTACAGTGCAATTGTTTTTGAATCACTGCAAATTTCATGCATATTCATGCAAACTGATTCGATATAAGTATCTTTCAAAATCAAAATCTTGGAATTTATCGTCTTTTTACTGTGCCAAAGATTTTTATTTTACTACTGAACCTAAGGATAACAAGAAATCGCGGATTCACATGTCACCCTAACGGGGGCGGGACTTAAAAATAAAAAGGTCAATGATGCGTAAATGAAAGTTTGTAAACATTTTAGTAACTAAAAACAACAGAGTTTGCAGTCTGCTGAGATGACATTTAAGTGCATTTGTTTAAAAACAAAATGCCATTCTATAAAAAAAAAATCATCAACTCCAAAAAGTAGATCAATGTCATAGATGAAATCCATGCGTACAAAAAGACCCACTACCCAAAACACACCTATGTCAAAATAGAATACTTTGTCTTCCAAAGATTAAGCTATACATTAGGTTTAAAACATCTAGTGCATACTTATAGTTCTTGAGAAAGTGATGTTAATGTAACAATTAAAGTTATCTGCCCTTTGCTTGGATGGTGAAGGGCACATCCACATTTGCTTTTTGACACGTTGTGATGTACTATCCAAGAAAAAACTATAAGCAAAGTTTGAAAGTTCTTATGCATAAAGTTTGTGAGAAAGTGACCTAAACGCTATGTTGATGGTAACAATTATTAAATTATCTGCCCCTTGCTTGGACGGTCAAGTTCACATCCAAATTTGCTTTGTCAGGTTGCAATGTACCACTCAAGATACAACTATAAGCAAAGTTTGAAAGGTCATAGAGCATACAATTTGTGAAAAAGTGACCTAAACGCCAAAGCTGAAGGTAAAAATTATAAGGTTATCTGCCCTTTGCTTGGAGAGTCAAGGTCACATCCACATCTGCTTTGACACGTTGCGATGTACCACCCAAGATACAACTAAAAACAAAGTTTGAAAGGTGTAGAGAATACAGTTTGTGAAAAAGTGGCCTAAACGCAAAAGTTGAACCTAACAGTTATTGTTATCTGCCCTTTGCTTGGAGGGTCAAGGTCACTTCCACATTTGCTTTGTCACGTTGCGATGTACCACCCAAGATACAACTATAAGCAAAGCTGTACAGGTCTAGTGTATACAGTTTGCGAGAAAATGACCTAAACGCAAAACTTGAATGTTGATGCCTTCGCCGCCGGAAAAGCAACACCTATGTCTCTTTTTGTCTTCGAAAAGGCGAGACAAAAACCGCGTAACCTACTGAAAATAAGATAAAATCTCAACATCTCTGCAATGGAAAATTATGACTTGGCACCCTACATAGGTCTCCGCGATCGAGTTTCGTCTCGATTACGTAGATTACACCCCCTTTTTTGTTTGGTTGTCAACTGTTGCTTTTTTAAAGTTTTAGTAGCATGAACCAGCCATTTTTAAAAATTATTCTATTGTTTTTAGTCCCCCACCGGTCCCGTGTGGTGGGGTGTGGTGGGGGGGAATATAGATTTGCACCTCGTCATTCCGTCCGAATGCTTGTCCGGGCCATATTTTTAATACTATAAGACTTTGAGATACCAAACTTGGTATGTGGATACATCTTGGGATAGCGGTGTGTCACGTACCAAAATAAGGTCACTGTGACCTTGACCTGTGGCCTCTGTCATAGAATGTCCGTCCTCCTACCGTCCATCCTTCCGAATTCTTGTCCGGGCCATATTTTCTATACTATAAGACTTTGAGATACCAAACTTGGTATGTGGATACATCTTGGGATAGTTGCGTGTCGTGTACCAAAATAAGGTCAATGTGACCTTGACCTTTGACCTCTGTCATAGAAAATGCTTGTCCAAACCGTATTTTCAATAATATAACACTTAGAGATACTAAACTTGGTATGTGAATACATCTTGGGATAGCGGTGTGTCGCGTACCAAAATAAGGTCATTGTGACCTTGACCTGTGACCTCTGTCATAGAAAATGCTTGTCCGGACCGTATTTTCAATACTTAGAGATACCAAACTTGGTACGTGGATACATCTTGGGATAGCGGTGTGACGCGTACCAAATAAGGTCACTGTGACCTTGACATGTGACGTCTGTCATAGAAAATGCTTGTCCGGGCCATATTTTCAATACTATAACACTTTGAGATACCAAACTTGGTATGTGGATACATCTTGGGATAGTGGTGTGACGCGTACCAAATAAGGTCACTGTGACATTGACCTTGACCTCTGTCGTAGAAAATGCTTGTCCGGACCGTATTTTCAATACTATAACACTTAGAGATACTAAACTTGGTATGTGAATACATCCTGGGATAACCGTGGGTCGCGTACAAAAATAAGGTCATTGTGACCGTGACCTGTGACCTCTGTCATAGAAAATGCTTGTCCGGACCATCTTTTCAGTACTATAACACTTAAAGAGATACCAAACTTCGTATGTGAATACATCTTGGGATAGCGTTGTGACGTACCAAAATAAGGTCATTGTGACCTTGACCTGTGACCTCTGTCATAGAAAATCCTTGTCCAGATCGTATTTTCAATACTATAACACTTAGAGACAACAAACTTGGTATGTGAATACATCTTGGGATAGCAGTGTGTTGCGTACTAAAATAAGGTCATTGTGACCTTGACCTTGATCTTCGACCTCCATCATAGAAAATGTCTGGATAATGTTTCTCTGGGCCGGTGAGGGACTATGGATTGCCCTGCAATTCTTCATGCTTGTTATATTTTGCACATCATGAATAATATAGTGTTTAAGAAGTATAAAACTGCTTACATTTCGGTTGTAAGTTGAAAAATAGATGTTTAATGATTTTTTTTAGTGATGGGACTCACTACATTCAAAGTTTATTTAATCAAGTCATCCAATTCTGCCCAAAAACTTGTAAATTGTTTTTTCTTTGGTATACACTATTATTTTCATGTCAAATGTCATTAAATTTATATTAAATATTTAATAGCAGGTATTTTATGTTATTTTAAACATTTTTCATTGCAAAACAAGTCATACTTACATAAATGTGATATTTTCAGGACCTCAATCTGGGAGTTTAGTGATTTTTTTAAGGGAGATTCATGCACAAATCTGTGAGGGTTTTTTCGCGGGCTATTTTTAGCGTGCAAGCATTATTTTTCACCCAAATTCCATAAACGAATACCTAAAAATACACCTTTAAACAAGTTTTTTCATTGATTAATAACAAGAATGAATAAAAACAATTTTTAAACAATATTTTATTTTCATGCTTTTTTTCATTTCTTTTTTATTATTAATTTATTAACATTAATAACCAAGAATAATCATGTAAGTTCACCTAACACTATAAATATTGAGCTTTATATTATGGCTTTTACGCAAACATGTATCAAACAAAGGAAATCAGACTGATGATTTTCGAAAATTCTATTTTAGCAATTTGACGGGAACACTTTGCGATGTTAGACTGGAGTAGTGTCTAGTACACTGGTAATATCAATAATTGTTGGCTACTTAATGTAATTATCAATATTTTATCATAGAGAAAATAAATGAGAGTTAGTTTAATGTCGAAATATAATGTGTTTGTATTACGTTTTTATCCATGTCCTTTTAGCGCAAAAATGAATATTTCATTGGTTGTCTGTCATTGCTACAATGGAGACGTTATCAACGTAGTGAATGATTTTAACTATTTAGGGAATATTTTCAATTATACTGGAAATTTCGCTCTTAACCAGGAGCATTTAGTTGGTAAAGCTCTTAAGGCAATGAATGTTTTATTATGTAAATGTAAAGTATATGATTTGAGTCCTAAAACTTTATGTCAGTTGTTCAATGCCTTTGTTGTGTCTGTTCTTAGTTATGCATGTGAGATTTGGGGCAATACTAAATCTAAAGAAATTGAAAGAATTCATTTAAAATTTTGCAAAAGGTTATTAAAGGTACTACCTAATACATGCAATGCAGCTGTGTATGGTGAACTTGGAAGATATCCCCTATATGTTAATAGATATATAAGAATTATGAAATATTGGTTGAAAGTAATAAATACTGACAATATCATTCTAAAGACTGTGTATGGACACGCTTTACAGGACTGTAATAGCGGAATAACGAACTGGGTTAGCAGTGTTAAGAAATTACTAGATGATTACGGTTTTTCTTATGTATTCGATAATGCGTCTTATATAAACAGTGACGTTTTTTGTATGACTTTAGAATTAGAGTTTTAGATGCCTTTAAACAAAATTGGTGTGGTACCTTAAACAACAGTTATGTGTTAACATTGTACAAAGATATTAAAACTAGTTTGGAATATGAAACATATTTAGATATTTTGCCAAGAAGTTTACGTCTATATTTTACTAGACTTAGACTATCTGTGCATCCACTCAGAATACAGACTGGTAGATATGCCAGCAATAGAACACTTCGTGAAGAAAGATATTGCCTAATTTGTAATAGTTTAGATATAGAAGATGAATTTCATTTTGTATGTATTTGTCCTTGTTATATTGATATTAGAAAGAAATACTTAAAACGTTGTTATTACAAACGTCCTTCTGTTTTCAAATATTTGGAGTTACTGAAATCACATGACAAGATTGAAATAATAAAACTTTCGTTATATGTTAAAGAATCAATTATATTAAGAAACGCATTATTAACTATTGAAAGGTAGTTACTTAGTTCAACCTCCTACTCTTATTTACTATACTACATAATAATAATAATAATAATGAAATGATAAATTATACCATTTGTATATATTTCACCATTGAAATCACATGACAAAAAATAATAAAACTTCTGTTATATGTTAAAGAATCAATTGTATTAAGAAACGCTTTATTAACTATTGAAAGGTAGTTACTTAGTTCAACCTCCTACTCTTATTTACTATACTACATAATAATAATAATAACAATAATAATGAAATGATTAATTATACCATTTGTATATATTTCATCATTTACTTGTATATATACGTTGACATCATATATGCTAATATGTATGTATTGTAGACGATGTACTTTGTACAAGTCTGAATAAAAAGTCTGTCTGTCTGTCTGTCTGTCTGTCTGTATTATATTTTCTTTAAATATTAAATGATCACAAAGGTGACTTCATATTCTATAAACATTAAATAAAAAGTTATGTATTTTGATTTGTGCTTGTGATTTATAACTGAAAAATGTAGTGCGAATTCTGGGAAAATTAATAAATTAGTTTAAACATATTTATTTTACATCGATTGCGAAACAAGTTCTTGCAACTTAGATTAATCACTCTCGATGGCTACCTGAGTAGAACCAGTACTAAGCAATGTGGATTAATTATCTTGCTCAAGGATAAATAACGTGGCCGCGGCGAGGATCGAACCCACGACCTCTCGATTCGGAGTTCGGCGCTCTACCACTGGACCACGCACTCCATTAAATTAACTAATTATAGTAACAATTAGAGTGGACATAATTACTATTAGGATTGTGATTTATATATATATGTGAATATATGTGAGTATAAGTAAGTAAGTAAGTAAATATTTTATTATAGTGACATGTGTATACGCAAATAACAAACATTTAATACAAATGCATAGAGAAACACCCGGCCCAACGGACCTATAAGTCACCTTATAATTATAGTTTACAAGTAGTCAACATGGTTAAACATAATAGAAAATACTGTTATGAGCTCACAATGTACAATTTACAATACAATTAAAGTTACAAAGGGTTCATTCATAAATATTATATATATTGCGATAAATAGTGTCAGTTTAGTTCAATAATTGCACCACATGTTTACAGTTACGAGTTATATAACACACTTCTTCTAAAAAGATAAGCTTTAACAAGAAATTTTACAACTTTTCTTGTGTGGTTATGAATCAGGAAAATCAGTCTATTAGAGTCTGTCATGTTTTCATATATTCCATTTGAAATAATTTCACCGAATATCACAGTTCGTATGTTGTTGTATAAAGGACACTTCACTAGAAAATGAGTCTCGTCTTCAATTAATCCGGACTGACATAACGTACACAGTCTTTGATTTGGTGCTTCACCAACATAGCGTCCAGTTTCAATTCTTAAAGGTAAGATACCGCATCTAAATTGAGCATATATAGCGCGTTCATTTCTTTTTAAATCCATGGCAAGATAATCTTCACATGAAAAATGGCCCTTGAATGATTTGTAAGTCCTCAACTTTGGCACCTTTTCGTAATCATTAGCCCATACGTTTGCATAATAATCCGTCAGTTTTGATTTTACACATTCCATATTAACTGTAATTTTATTGGTAAAATGAACAGTTAAGTCTAGTCTGGACATAATGATTTTCACTTCACTACACCAGTTATTAATCCTATTTGATCGTTGATAGTCAGAGTTAAATATCCGTTTTGTCAGTCTATTGTCATCGAGTTTCACGAGTCTGTTCCAATATCGAAGCATCGTAATCCATCGTCTGTAGTTACTAGGTAGCCATCCCGTCTCGCCTATAAGTGCCAGTTTCGGTGTAAACCTATGTACCCCTAGGAAGTATCGTATGGCACGGTTCTGGACGTTGTCTGCTGATTGAAAATGTTTAAATCCCCACACGGAAGCACTATAATCCAAAATTGGTACAATGCACGAGTTGTACAATTTATGAAAGGTATTAAATCCACACTGTTTTAAATTGTGTATCTTTGAAATAACACTGCCAAGTGCTCGACCGGCACCTTTTGAAAGGGTGTCACAATTATAGCTGAAGTCGTGTTTTTCATGTAATATAATCCCAAGGTATTTGTATGTATCGACTGTCTCCAGGATATTATCTCCAATATGGAATTGGTAATCACTACGTTGCGCGCGGCCCTTCCGGAAGTGGACGACTTTAGATTTATCAGTGTTCACTAGAACTCTCCAACGTTTGCACCAGTCATGCATTTTATCAAGCATTATCTGTAGATTTATTTCCGAGTGGGCGATGAAAACAATATCGTCAGCGTAGAGCAGCATCGACACCGATGTATCGTCTACCATGACCCCGAGGTCAAGGTCGTTGATTTCCTTTACAAGGTCGTTGACGAATATGGCGAAGAGTGTCGGCGATAAATTATCACCCTGTTTCACGCCGGTTGAACTGTTGAACCAGTCCGTGAGTTTGTTGTTAATCCGTATGCATGATATTGAACTAGTGTATATGCTCCTTATGGAATTGTATATTTTCCCGTCAATTCTGTTCACTAGCAACTTGTATAACATCATGTCTCTATCGATAAAATCAAAGCATTTCTTCAAATCTATGAAAGCCGTGACAATAGAATTGTTGTTTCTGGTGATGCTATCCAGTGTGAAAATGTGATCTTCACATGAGCGGTCTGACCTAAATCCATTCTGCTCGTCTGCTAAAATGTCATTTTCATCTAAGTATGAAGTCAGTCTCTTGTTTATGAATGAGCTATACAGCTTACTGACACAGGAAAGCAAACTAATACTGTCACAAAATGTCACGGGTAGAGCGTACTGGTCGTATATAGCTCTTGTATCGGTTACACCCAAAATCTATTGTTCGAGGTGAAACAATTTCACAATATTCATGATCTATTCATGTAACACGTAAAAGCGTGCACATTTTAAGTGGCCGCCAGAGAGGCCGTGTCATAAGTTTAGTTTTGTGCTAATGCATGTAAACGTATAGGTATATTTTCCTTAAACGGCAAAATTGTATAAGGGGCCTGTCGTGTAGATTCAATACTGTAGATTTAGCCACGTTTGTCACGGACTGAACGGGGGAAATAATGATTTGGGCGTAATGTTTGCTATAAAACCCATTGTCTTCTAGCTATCGCCGGGATAATCGATAGTACTTTGTTGGAACAGAGATTGGACGGCAAATTTCACAGGCAACATGTGGTTAGTAGTTTTATCAAACTTTTATCGTATATTTGTATTCAGTGGGCGGCGCCATCTTGTTTGGCGGTTACGACATCCGGTTAGCATTGATGTTTCTCAAACATAACTTTAGACTAGCATATGATTTTGAAGTTACTTTATTAGATGTAATTATGGTAATTGATCATTAATTGTAAAACAATATTAATTTGATAACAGTGGATAATAGGTGCATTAATTAACGTTGGCGTATAATTCAGTGATTGTAATACACGATTGTCAACATTAGTTAACAATGAGATGAGTGACAAGAATAAATGCGTGCATGCATAACTCAGTGAGTGTAATATATGAGTAATTTGATCATGTTTATATTACATGTATTAGGGGCATTGATTAACAGCGACGTACATAGCGTATACATGGCGTTGTAGAATATGTATACATTGCTACTCATCATTAGTACAGCTTCCATATATTGATTGAATAATGATTTGTTTGGGTAATGGTAATTATGCAAGATTGTTATGTTTGTCAACCGACATCTAAAACGTATGTATAATTACAGCCTAAGCCATCCAGGATATAAGCCATCCAGGATATAAGCCATCCAGGAAATAAGCCATCCAGGATATAAGCCATCCAGGGTTGGAGTAAGCCATCTAGGTTTGGATATCCAGGAGTGGAGCTAAGCTTCCACGACTAACGTTACAAGCGGTGGAGACGGTCCCCGTACCTGCGCAGCCAGGTTTTACTAACGACAACCCCCGGGACACAAGGTGGGCCCGTTACCAGTCCTCACTGGAGGAATATCATTCACAATCTCAGTGGAGATTAACTGTCATTGCATCGCGTCATCAACCCTTACAGAAGGCATTTGATGACAATCATCCATTGAATTCGCGCATCATCATCTTCATGAGCTCTCGCGCATCACAGTTATCGCGCTAGATCAACATTGTTATAGCTTTAACAACACTTTAGTGTCTTAGACATTCAGTATTTATAACAATACTAAGAACGTCTTAAACGTTCAGGAGAACATTCTTTTCATAGTTCATTTGTGTATTCGCTTGTTTTTTTAGATAATTGTATATATATTAAACATATTTTAAAAGTTGCATTAAACTTATGTAAATGCATTCACCGTCATTGATTCTTTCCTGAGTTAGCCCAACCACTAAGGTCATGCTGTGACAACTGGTGTCAGAAGTGGGATTTTGGGCGACTACGGAGGGAAAGAATCAATAAGTGATCTTTATTATGATATACTAAATCTCTACTTATTATTTTAGAATTGTGTACCACCCTCTGATCCATCAAGGCGACTGTCGACGATCACGGCCACAGCTTGGAAGACAAGTCAAGACACGACAAGGGTAGGGTGAGTCCAAACTGTTGTTTTGTCCGTTCTTTCCTTGGCGCGAGGTCGCAGTGGTCTACACGAGTGGGTCTGAGGCACTTTTGCTCAATAATTTGGGTGTTTGTTTTACCTCCCTTGATATACACATAGTATCCAATTAGGTTGGCGAACAAGACGTTCTACTCATGTTGTGACACTCGAGTATACTTATATTGATGGGAGAAGTAAATATACATGTACATGTTATACACATTTCGATGATTGTTTAAGGTTTATGTCCAATATCAAATTAAGATATTTTATGTAGTGCATATGTTTTGTGGAAGCTAGATACTATCTACACATAATCGTTAGTAGTTAGCGCTAGTACAAATGTGTATGTAACTAGTCCGATGATGATGCCCAGGTATTTACTGAGGACACAGTGACTTACCATTAGTAGTTAAGTGAGTAGAATTATTAGTGACGTGTGTATTGTAATTATTATAGTTAGTAGTTCACAATGTCTATAACCATGACGTCCATAAAGGATCTTACGGAAATGGGTAAGGAGTTAGGGTATGCTGGAGAGGAGCTTAGAAACTTTGTTAAAGACGAACAGGCTAGGGAAAGGGAATTTAGACTTAAGGAAAGAGAATTAGCAAAGCAGGAAAGAAATGAAGAAAGTATACTAGTTAAAGATAAGCTAGAATTAGAAGGTAGATTAGCTAAAGAGAAGCTAGATGCTGAGAAAGATAGGTTAGCATTCGAAAGTAGACTAGCCACAGAGAAGTTAGAATTAGAAGATAGGTTAGCAAAAGAGAAGTTAGAATTAGAAGATAGGTTAGCAAAAGAGAAGTTAGAATTAGAAAGTAGAATAGTAAGGGAGAAGCAAGAGTTAGAACATGAGAGGTTCGAAACAGATGGTAGACTAGCTAAGGCTCAGATGATAATGGAAAGGGAGCAAAAAGAGTTTGATCATAAGTTAGCTTTAGAGTTGGAAGCAGCTAAGACACATAGTAAGGACAGTGGAACTGTAGGGAAAGATAGTTATTCTGGGAAGTTAAAAGGTTCGAAGTTACCATACTTTGATGCTGACAAAGATAACATGGACAGTTACTTGTTACGGTTCGAACGTTATGCTGAGTTACAGGAATGGACCAAAGATAAGTGGGCAGTTCATTTAAGTGCGTTATTGAGAGGCAAGGCCTTAGATGTATTTTCTAGATTACCTAGTTTAGATGCTCTTGACTATGACAAGTTAAAGGATGCTCTTTTAAAGAGATTTGAGTTAACTGAAGAAGGTTTTAGAAAGCGGTTTAGAGCGTGTCTGCCTGAGAAAGGCGAGTCATTTATTCAGTTTATTAGTAGGTCTAGAAATTACTTAGATAGGTGGTTAGAGTTAGGGAAGGTAGCGCAGACTTATCAGGGCCTCGTAGATTTCTTGTTGCGGGACCAGCTATTCAATGTTTGTAGTAGAGATCTGTTCTTATTTCTCAAAGAAAGAAAATTAGCTAGTGTAGGAGAAATGGCAACACAAGCAGATCAGTTTGCCGAGGCTCGAGGTGGAGCTCATAATGTAGTGTCGAAAGACAGAACTTTTAGAGATAGGCAAGGGGACGATCATAAACAGAAAGGCCAGAGTGGAAACTATAGAGGTGGAGGTAGTTCGATGGGTGCTAGAGGAGGTAGCAATAGTGGTAACATAGGTAGACCTTTTATTCGTTGTCGTCACTGTAATGGGAATCATGCTTCACATGAGTGTAGGAAAGCGGTGAAAGTGTCCGCTGTCGTAGACAATTTCAGTGAAAATAGTAGAGTGGACAACAATGTAGGGAATCAGAACCAAGGTTTTAACAACCCATGGAATTTCGGTAGAGGTAGAGGTGGTCAAAACCGAGGTAGAGGTAGAGGCAGAGGTAGTAATAGTCCGGTTATTAAAACCGAGAGTAGTAGCTGTTGTGTAAAAGCGGATGGTGTAATGACGAAGATCGGAACATGTCTCTTTCCGTATGCAAATCTTCCAACGGCAGATGGTAGAGTGAATGGCACGGACGTAATTGTAATGAGGGATACAGGTTGTACAGGTGTGGTAGTTAGGCGTAGTTTAGTTACGGATGACCAGTTGGTAGGTAAACAGTCACCGTGTATGTTGTTAAATAAGTCGGTAGAGCACGTGCCAATAGCGAGAATAGATGTAGATACACCTTTCTTTAAAGGGACTACAGAGGCACTATGTATGGATGACCCGATGTATGATTTAACGATAGGGAACATAGATGGTTCAGCACTTCCGGTAATGTCCGATTTTAGAAGTAGCATAAGTAATGCCGTAGAGACTAGAGCGCAGGTTCAGAAGCAAGCTCAGGCTTATAGAAAATTAAAGGTTCCTGCAGCCGTAGGTGACATATCCAAAGCGGAGTTTATAGAAGCACAAACTCAAGACGAGTCATTAGGTCCTTGTAAGGTGAAGGCCAAGGATGGTGTAGTGAAGAAGTGTAAAGGGTCCGGTAGTTGTAAGTTTGTACATAAGAATAGGTTATTGTACAGAGAATTTGAAGATAGTGGTAGTAGACAGTTTCACCAATTAGTGGTACCTACCCAGTATAGAACGACAGTGCTTAAGGTAGCTCATGAGTCGATTATGGGAGGTCATTTAGGCGTAAAGAAAACGTCAGATAGAGTATTGGCAGAATTTTATTGGCCAGGCGTTAGTGGAGATGTAACTAGGTATTGTAGGTCCTGCGATGTATGCCAAAGGACAGTACCAAAAGGTCGAGTGACCAAAGTACATTTAGGTCAGATGCCACTGATAGATACACCATTTAAGCGGGTAGCCGTAGACATAGTTGGACCAATTTTTCCAGTGTCGGATAGGAAAAATAGGTACATTTTAACCATGGTAGACTATGCAACTAGGTATCCGGAGGCAGTAGCATTGCCCTCAATTGAAACTGAGAGAGTAGCTGAGGCATTAGTTGATATGTTCAGTAGGCTAGGTGTACCAGAGGAAATGCTGACTGATTGTGGGTCACAGTTTACGTCAGAACTTATGGCTGAAGTAAGCAGGTTATTGTCTTTGCGTCAAATCATGACAACACCATATCACCCTATGTGTAACGGGTTAGTCGAACGATTTAACGGGACGTTAAAGCAAATGTTACGGCGTATGTGTACCGAGAGACCCAAAGATTGGGACAAGTATCTCAATGCTTTATTGTTTGCATTTAGAGAGGTTCCACAAGAGAGTTTAGGATTTTCTCCGTTTGAGTTATTGTACGGTAGGTCAGTTAGAGGTCCCATGAGGATTCTTAGAGAGATGTGGGCAGGTGAAGTAGATAGTGATGAGGTTAAGACTACATATCAGTATGTTTTAGATCTGAAGGAGAAACTAGAGGAGACTTGTAAGATAGCTCAAAGTCAGTTAGTTAAGGCAAGTACCAAGTATAAACGCTACTATGACCAGAAAGCTAGAGCTAGGAAGTTTAAGATAGATGACCAGGTGTTACTGTTACTCCCGACCGACAATAACAAGTTGTTATTACAATGGAAAGGTCCGTTTTACGTTAGAGGGATAGTGAACACTATGGATTACCGTATCGAGATAAACGGAAAGTTAAAGACCTTTCATGCGAATATGCTGAAAGAGTATATAAGTAGAACCGATAATGTGCAACAAGGGGTGTTAACCGTAGTTAATGTTGCAGTTATTGAGGATAGTGAGGAAGACAGTAGTGAGGACACTAGTCCCATGTATTTTCCCACTAGTGTAGGTAGGGAGAGAGCAGCCGATGTAGACATATCGGGCATGCTTAGTGTAGCAGAGAAACGAGAGGTAAGTCGTTTAGACTCTGAGGGTAGTACTGTTCGGTCCGATAAGTCGAGACCAACAGATGTAGTGCAGTGTAGCTTTAAGCACACTTTAGCAAAGCCGATTAGGGAAACGAGAGACCCTACTCCATTTCGCAAACAGTATACTGGTAATGCGATGGATGCAATGTGTAAGGTTGGAGTTCTTGTAGTGACAGGAAGTAGTGTTATTAGTAACGGTAAAGTCGGTGTAATAGACCGTGGAAAGGACAATATTGGGGCAGACTATTTAAGTCGCCGCACATAATGACCGGTTTAATACAATAGTGTATTGCAGTGTATTGTACAATAGTAGTATATGTTACGACAGGGTAGTGTACAATTGTAGAATAGTGTTGAAATTGTAATTACATATTATATTAGGTTATAACCTCAGTAGTAATAGTTAACATACTCAAGCGATTGAGCGATCAGCTTCTACGTTTTGTCGCTCATTTGCTCAGAAGAATTAATAGTTTCTTAACGTGTAAATATTAATTATCATTTTGTTGAATTTTAAAAGTGTAGCACTTTCTTTAAGTGGGGAGATGTTGTCACAAAATGTCACGGGTAGAGCGTACTGGTCGTATATAGCTCTTGTATCGGTTACACCCAAAATCTATTGTTCGAGGTGAAACAATTTCACAATATTCATGATCTATTCATGTAACACGTAAAAGCGTGCACATTTTAAGTGGCCGCCAGAGAGGCCGTGTCATAAGTTTAGTTTTGTGCTAATGCATGTAAACGTATAGGTATATTTTCCTTAAACGGCAAAATTGTATAAGGGGCCTGTCGTGTAGATTCAATACTGTAGATTTAGCCACGTTTGTCACGGACTGAACGGGGGAAATAATGATTTGGGCGTAATGTTTGCTATAAAACCCATTGTCTTCTAGCTATCGCCGGGATAATCGATAGTACTTTGTTGGAACAGAGATTGGACGGCAAATTTCACAGGCAACATGTGGTTAGTAGTTTTATCAAACTTTTATCGTATATTTGTATTCAGTGGGCGGCGCCATCTTGTTTGGCGGTTACGACATCCGGTTAGCATTGATGTTTCTCAAACATAACTTTAGACTAGCATATGATTTTGAAGTTACTTTATTAGATGTAATTATGGTAATTGATCATTAATTGTAAAACAATATTAATTTGATAACAGTGGATAATAGGTGCATTAATTAACGTTGGCGTATAATTCAGTGATTGTAATACACGATTGTCAACATTAGTTAACAATGAGATGAGTGACAAGAATAAATGCGTGCATGCATAACTCAGTGAGTGTAATATATGAGTAATTTGATCATGTTTATATTACATGTATTAGGGGCATTGATTAACAGCGACGTACATAGCGTATACATGGCGTTGTAGAATATGTATACATTGCTACTCATCATTAGTACAGCTTCCATATATTGATTGAATAATGATTTGTTTGGGTAATGGTAATTATGCAAGATTGTTATGTTTGTCAACCGACATCTAAAACGTATGTATAATTACAGCCTAAGCCATCCAGGATATAAGCCATCCAGGATATAAGCCATCCAGGAAATAAGCCATCCAGGATATAAGCCATCCAGGGTTGGAGTAAGCCATCTAGGTTTGGATATCCAGGAGTGGAGCTAAGCTTCCACGACTAACGTTACAAGCGGTGGAGACGGTCCCCGTACCTGCGCAGCCAGGTTTTACTAACGACAACCCCCGGGACACAAGGTGGGCCCGTTACCAGTCCTCACTGGAGGAATATCATTCACAATCTCAGTGGAGATTAACTGTCATTGCATCGCGTCATCAACCCTTACAGAAGGCATTTGATGACAATCATCCATTGAATTCGCGCATCATCATCTTCATGAGCTCTCGCGCATCACAGTTATCGCGCTAGATCAACATTGTTATAGCTTTAACAACACTTTAGTGTCTTAGACATTCAGTATTTATAACAATACTAAGAACGTCTTAAACGTTCAGGAGAACATTCTTTTCATAGTTCATTTGTGTATTCGCTTGTTTTTTTAGATAATTGTATATATATTAAACATATTTTAAAAGTTGCATTAAACTTATGTAAATGCATTCACCGTCATTGATTCTTTCCTGAGTTAGCCCAACCACTAAGGTCATCCTGTGACAAATACCTCTATAGTTCATGGGTAATCGAGCGTCACTATTTGTGTCTTTCAAAATAGGACAAATGATAGATTTTCTCCAAGGCGTAGGTATGAGACCGGTATCCATCACTAATTGAAATAGCTGTTGTAGTACCGCTATGATACCAGGGAATTTAAGTACAGCATACGGGATCGTATCATATCCACAGGCGGATCTCGTTTTTGCTTTCATAACAATACTCGATATTTCCCCAATCGTAATATTACTGTTAAGTTGTGTATTAGGAGTGTATAACGGATCCAACATATTTAATTCCATAAGTTGTTTGTGTAACTTTTTCTGATTGAAGAATACGTCATCGAAATCGCTGTCACTATCACGGTTATATAAATTTTCAAAGTCAAATTTCCACCGCTCAAACACCCGGTTTTCGTCCGATGTAACAGTTCCATGATCCACAATCTCCACGGGTATCGATTTATCCTGTCTGGGGCCCAGTCTGCGTATTTTATTCCAAAAGTCATTCGGGTTGTTTGACGACATGTCTTCAATTTCAAGCGCGACCGATTCACGATATTGACGTTCAGATCTTCTCAGTGTTTTGTTGAATATATCCCTCGCGTTTATATATTCCATTCGTAGCGCATTTCGTACATTTCTTGTGTCCTTGCACTTCAAAAAGTCTCGTTCCTTAACACTCATATCATTCCATAATCGTGTTAAGTTTTCATCCCAAAACGGTTTTTTGTTCTTAAATCGTTTACTTGTTCGCTTAGAGCTATTATATTTTGGCACTGTGTTATTCATTTCATTAATGAGATTATCACAAAACGTTTCGTAAATAGAGTCAACATCACATTGCGTTTCTCGGCTGAGTTCAATGCGCCTAATTATATCCATTAGTGCTAAGCGTGCTAGTTCAGAAGACATAAAATCCGAAGGTATCCTATTCAAGTTATACCGAGGCGTGCTAATCCCCTCATTGTTATTGTAATTACTCTCGTTTACAGTACTTGACACTGAAAATTCCGTTAGAAGCATGCTGTGATCTGGTAACCTTGATCTTTCGCCCAGTAATCCATGTAATCCGTGTTTGTCAACAATGGACTGTACAGTTAACACTTTGAAATATTTACAGGTACGGAATACGTCGTGTGGTACACATATATAATCAACCACAGATTTCCCTTTCCTTGAAACGGATGTGAAATTGTCTTCTGCAATGTTAAATCTCCCGCTGAGCACACAAAATTTCGCTTCACATAGGAACTCTAAAAATTCATGACCGTGTTGATTAACTGTTTGATCGAATATGTGTCTGTTTGGCAATGAATCTATTTCACTTATTAAATCCGATAACGAACCTATGCGTGAGTTGAAATCTGCTGCCAAAAACAAAGCGTCACTGTCACTGTTCAAATATATCTGTGCTAACAAATGCGAATAAAATCCCTCGGAATCTCTGCCTCTTGTCGAATTTTCTGGCGGTAAATAACACGAACAGACAATGAAATCGTAATCACATGTTTTATGAACAAATTTCACAACTAAAATTCCGTCATATGTTTTATCCACAACGTTTATGTCATATTGTTCACATATCCGGTTTTTAACGAGAAGCCCAACACCCCCTGATGGTTTTGGGGCATTTCTATGCAATTCGGTCCTGTTAAATCCAAACCAAGTGTAATCCGTTACCGTTATTCCATCGTTTCCACGTAAGTGTGTTTCACATAATGATACTATGTCCGCATTTACGGAGTCAATAATATACGATCTTAATTCACAGTTATCCTTTGTCCATCCACATACGTTTAGATGAGCCAGTTTAATTGACCCATTGAGACGGGGTGCTTCCTATCTTATTCTATCTTGGTGTTGAGCACGCTGAATAATACGTCCATTTGCGTTAACACGTAGGGAACTACCTGGTGGCAACTCTCTCACAAGTGCCCGTGCGTTGAGTTCTATCAGCCTCTCAATGTGCGACTTACAGCTCTTAATATATACTTGTTTATAATAACCAGAGTCTAAGAGTTTCATTTTGTTCCTTAACACAAGAACCTTTTCATGTAAGTTTTGGAAACTTATTTTCACTAGTCCAGGGCGATTCTCAAATCGTGTTGGAAGTCGAAATACACCGGTAATAAGTACGTTAGACGATACGTCATTGCCTAGAGCCGTAATGAGGTTCTCCGCTACCTCGAACAAATCCTCTCCTTCGGTGTATTGTAATCCACTTGCGGTGATCGTAATATCCGGGTCAATGTGGTATTTTTGCTATAGCTTTTCTAACCAAACTGTTACACTCAAATTTTGATCGAAATATAAGCAATATTAGATTCAACAAGAACACTATGAGAAAACACTTAACAGACTGTATAAATGTTAACAGACTGTATAAATGCCGAAAAGTTTCTTGCTTTTCTTAAAATTAAAATGCCTAAACTGCCTATTGATGCACCAAAAGTCCAGGCTATAAAACTATATTGTGAATGTAAATTGCCCGATTTTGTTGATAACATGATTAAATGTGCAAACCGAGCCTATCCTATAAAATGGTACCATAAAACGTGCGTTGACAGTACAGAAAATACAACAGAGGATTTTGTGTGCAAAAATTGTTCTTGGTAGATTTATCTTTTATATAGATTTTAAAGAACATTATATAACGTGTATGATTTTAACAAGTGGTTGATATACTTAATGCAATAAATATATGGACATGTTTGTGTTTGTTTACAATATCTGACTTTGCCGAATCAAGCAAACTTTGAATTTTTTTTATTGAATTAAACTTGTGATCGGTTTAAACCTTATAAAATTGTATGTAATATAGTATGCAGTTATAACGTCTTTCATATTATATTATCTATTTCATAATTTGTGCATGTACACGCTAACATACAATTAATTATTAAATGAAATAAAGTTCTTATTGTACTAATATTTGATATTTTATTTATTGCATTCCAATTTATTTATTTATTAATCACCTAACATGCTATCTTACCTCCGAATAAACAAAGCAATTACTCATCCGATTATCTGTGTAGTATCAATTAGCCGTGAAGGTGGTAGTCACCGCCGCCACCACCGCCACTCATGCATTCACAACTACCCCCGTCATTTCTGAATGTGACGGGGCCCCCACCATTTAAAACCTGTCCATTTGACGGGATTTTTTTACAGGGTTAGATTTCATCTCACGCCAGGAGGTATCACATGTATGTACTTAGGATTAAAAAGTGACCATTATCATGGGAGGAAATCCCTAAAATAAGTAGTGTATAACATAAAGTAACTTAAAAGCTGATCAAGTGATAATAAAAGTCAATTAAAACTCTGGAATAGGATTATTAAGTGCGCATGCGTCGTGCAGCTAACAACTCTTTTCTACAGCTCCTGAAAAATTCTTCAAAAACAGTGTTTCTATTGTTAATATTCATCTTATTTCATGACAGAATGCATTCTTTGATATAGATATATGTATTTTGGACATCTGTTACGAAAGTTTCATTTAAAAACATAAACAAGACCGGTCTAGCCAACTTGAAATTATTCCCGCTGTTTATTTATTGTCTACGCTATAAACGACCATCTTTGAAAATCTATTGTCCATGATGTAGGCGATTGAAATGAATACATTGTTTACCAGCATGATTTTGACAGGTAGTAGTCTGATAGTTTTGTTGTTTCTGTGTGCTTCTGTGTATGTCATGTCATCTATTAGTGACCCTGCTCCTGCTCCATGCGGTTTGTGTGGACTTGAAGTAGACGAACGGGGTATACTCTGCGAGAAATGTATGCAGTGGTATCACCCGGATTGCCAGGACATGGGAGACGAGACGTATACATTCCATTGTAACAACCCAAACTTCTCGTGGGATTGCCTGACCTGTGGTTCGCCTAATCACACAATTTCCGTGACAGATGGCCCGTTGTCGTCGTTTGAATCTTCAAATAGTTTCTCCCCACTCTCCACAAATATTCAGTCACCTGATAAGTTAAATGTTGCTAGCAGTCCCTATCAAACACATAAAGCTAAACTCAAACACGCTGTTCTTAAAGTATTAAATATAAATTTAAGATCAATAAACAATAACAATAAAAAAGACGAACTACATGCCATACTTGACCAAGTCAAGCCCGACATAGTTATAGGTACAGAAACTTGGCTCAGCTCAGACATACACAACTCAGAAATTATCCCGGATGAGTTGGAATTTGAGGTTTTCAGAAGAGACAGATGCTCGCGAGGAGGGGGTGTCTTCATCCTAGTAAGTAACAGGTATATTGCCCATAGAGAGCAACAACTAGAAACAAATTGCGAAATACTCTGGGTCAAACTAGAAATGGTGGGATCAAAACCATTGCATGTTGCAGCATACTACCGACCCCATGAGTCAGATGCTGTAAGCCACGAGGAACTTAAAAAATCAATAGAACAGGTAAATCGATCAGACGGTCATATATGGATACTGGGCGATTTTAACTACCCAAAGCTCACCTGGGATGACAGTATACCAACCATACAGCATGACTGTAAGTACATAAACTTATATGATGATTTTACAGACCTACTTGATGATTTTAACCTCTCTCAAATGGTGAGCGAACCCACAAGACTGGAAAATACCCTGGACTTATTTATAACAAACAACCCTACCCTTGTAAGTAAAGTTGAGATACTACCAGGAATCTCGGACCACGACATTGTTTATGCAGAAGTAAACATTAAACCCCAAGTAAGTTACCAAAGACCGAGAGTGATGCAGATCTACAAAAAAGCTGACTGGAATGGCCTATCAGACCACATGATGGAGTTCCAGAAATACTTTATGGTAGACCATGAATCTAAATCCATAAACAGATTATGGCTAGACTTCAAGACAGCACTACAAAAAAGTATAGACACATATGTCCCAAACAGAACAGTAAGTAGTAAGCCATCACTCCCCTGGATGAACCAAGAAATTAGGAGGTATATCAGGAAAAGAGACAGCCTCTTCCAGAAGTACAAGTTGAGTAGAAAGGCAAGAGACAGGCATGACTTTATAGACATGCGGCACCTGGTCAAGCAAAAGCTGAAACAAGCACATGATAGGTATATCAGCGAAATTCTGGGAATATCGGAAACAGAATCGAATGAACCAGGAAACCCTCCCACATATTCAACAAAAAGGTTGTACTCCCTCCTAAATAACGCCAAAAAAGACTCAAAGGGAATAGCGCCACTCAAAAAAGAAGGTAAGCTGTACACAGAAAATACAGAAAAGGCAGATGTTTTAAACATGCAATTTCAGTCCGCCTTCACGCCTAAATCCCCGCTTAGTCTAGCACAACTTGCCCAAATTGCGGTCCAGAACCAAGTAGACACAGGTAGGCTATCTCCTTCCTCAATTCCAGAAAAAAACATCAGTAAGTATACCATTATGCCAGACATTATTATTTCAGACAATGGAATCCTGAAATTACTTAAAGATTTAAACCCCCACAAGGCCGCAGGACCAGATAGGCTAAAACCACTAGTCCTTCAACATCTCCGTGAGTCCATTGCCCCCATCATAAAGGTAATCTTTCAGCGTTCTCTTGATACAGGTACAGTACCCAAGGACTGGAAAGATGCAAATGTATGCCCCCTATTCAAGAAAGGTGATAAAGGTCTAGCCTCAAACTACAGGCCAATTTCCTTGACATGTATCCTTTGTAAGGTATTAGAGCATATAATCACTACAAACCTTGTTTCACATCTAGACCAGAATAACATTCTCTATGATTTGCAACATGGATTCCGCTCTAAGCGGTCATGTGAAACCCAACTGGTAATGCTGGTCGAGGAACTTTCAAGAAACGCCATAAATGGCAAACAAACAGACCTTATCTTACTAGACTTTAGTAAAGCATTTGATAAGGTAAGTCACGAGAAGCTCCTATTTAAGCTGCACCAGTTCGGCATCAGAGGTTATATCCATCAATGGATTAGGGCATTCTTGTCGAGCAGAACACAAACAGTCATCCTTGAAAATGACAAGTCCTCAGAAGTTCCAGTCACTTCTGGAGTACCACAGGGATCAGTCCTAGGGCCTATATTATTCCTTGCGTACATCAACGACCTGCCAGAGAACATCAAATCAAAGGTGAGGCTCTTTGCTGATGATACAGCACTCTACTTAGCAGTGACAAACCTCCAAGATGCTGAAGTCCTACAAAAGGACCTAAACCGCATGGAACAGTGGGAAACTGATTGGGACATGGAGTTCAATCCAGGTAAGTGTACTACTATACATATAACACGCTCAAGAACTCCAATACCATCCCAGTATATCCTCCACGGCCAGATCCTGGAAACGGTAAGTAGTTCCAGGTACCTTGGAATTGACATCAGCAGCAACCTCACCTGGAATGACCACATCCAAAGAACAACATCCACTGCAAATAGGACTTTAGGTTTTGTGAAGCGAAACATAAGATCACAAAATAAAGATATACGGGAAGTAGCATACAAGACCCTTGTGCGCCCCTTACTTGAATATTCCTCCCCTGTATGGAGTCCATATACTAAGACAAATATAAACAAGTTAGAGATGGTACAGCGCAGAGCAGCTCGCTGGACGCTAAATAACTACTCGTATTACGCCAGTGTTTCATACATGCTCAGTGACCTAGGTTGGCGATCATTAGAAGACCGACGTAGTGACTCCCGATTATGTCTCCTCTACAAAATCATATATGGACTTGTTGCCATAGAAATGCCACCATATGTCACGCAACCCACGAGAATATCACGACAGTCCCATCCCCTGGCTTATAGACAGATTCACACCTCTGCTGACTACTATACGTATTAATTTTTCCCGCTCGCCATTGTACAGTGGAACAGACTGCCAGCAGACATAGCAAAGCTTCCAAGTTTGGATTCATTCAAATTGGCCGTTTGCACCGTCTCCCACTCCATGCCTTAAACAAGAAACGCTGTTTTTATCTTTTAAAAATCACTTTGTCTTGCTCAGACTTTTAACAGTTAACCCTATTATCTTTATTTCACCTTCACCTGTTTTTAAGACGTCTTTTACCCCTTTTATCTTACTCACACTGCACAGACGCGCACCTGCACATAATCTTCGAAAGAGGGTGATGCAGTATATATAGATAGATAGATAGATAGATAGATAGGCATACAGGAAGTAAATCACTGTGGTATGCATGCCTGGTGTAGTCGAAAGGAGTTCCCAAATATATAATCCCTAACTTTTGTTGTGATAAAAGGCATTTTTGAGTATTTAAGGCCTGTTTTTCTGGCTGAAATGACTTTATTGACTTGTTTGTGATAGCTAAAAACCATTTACATGGTTGTATGATGATTTTATTTGTCAACTTGACAGTTTTGAAAGTGAAAGTAGAACACATTTAAGACGTGCCGAATGAACGCAGTTTGTTCACGGTATCAACAAAGATCAGAATTTTATTTTCTTATATGCCACATGACCCCTACTATTCTCAGAAGTTTTCTAGAGAGGCAGGTCTCATGACTAAGAACATGTAAGTGAATCTTAGTTTGAACTTCATTTTGAAAAATGGCTAACTAGAAAGCTTGGACAATACTGCATTGGACTCAATGGGATTTGATTTACTTCTGGTACACCTATAACAGATTCAAACTTTTTAAAACATTACCCCACCCACTATGTTTACATTGGTGAAAGAACAAAATCATCGAATTTAACGATGTTACATCCCTTTTAAACATTTTTTTTACACATTTCTTTAGAGCTTTGTTTCATTAACAAAATAAAACCACTAATTCTAGGGTGCCCTGATTATTCATGTGATATTTATTTATTTAATTTACTTTTATTTATTAATTTGTGTCACATTGAAGCAAAATGTCTGTGCACCAATCAATCCATGTCTGTTCTTAACTAATTGTTTGAGTTTTTTAATCAAACCCCTTACAAACAAGCTCACAAGCCGTAATTCAAGCCCACCATTTGCACCAAAATGTGTGCAATTGAATTTTATCACAACAGGAGTTACCTCCCTTATGGTTCCTGCTAGTTTTAGTGATCAGAAATGGAAAAAAGGCTGAACATCTCAGGTTTCCTAAATTATGAAACCGAGGAGGGGAGATGTAAGAAAGAGGGAGGGAGAAGACAGAAAATGGGAGGTGGAGGGAGAAAAGGGGATGGGACGAGGGAGAATACCACACCCTGTAGGCTGTTGTACACCCCCACCCTCTCTTCTATACTTTTTTTAAAAAAAAAATCATATGGTGATTGGAAATGGCTCTAAATTAAGCGCGTTCAACGTCTCTGTGTTCATAGTTTATATCCTATAAGACTTCACGAAGACTGGTCTTCGAATATATTAGATAAAGTAGAACAAACCTGTGTGTGTGTGTGTGTGTGTGTGTGTGTGTGTGTGTAATTCTAAGGTTTATAGTCCGTCCGCCAACGAACACGTCAAGGTATACCTGACGCGATGGGCACAATAGAGTCTGGACTTTTAAAGGTGTAATTTTGAATTTTGAAACTGATATAGACCTTGCCAACAGGTCTGTTTAATGCCTAAATATGTGCTAAAACAAACCTGTCGCGACCGTCATCGTTTTATACGAGGGTAAATGGAGATAATAAATGTAAGGGAAGTAACTCATTTTATTTTGAAGTCTTTAATATGTAGAACTAGAACTGAATTGCCCGAAAAGTAAAATAACGCGCGCCGTTTGTTTACGAATATCTTGTTTATAAATAAAATCCGAAGCAAAAATACCTTGAACTATATGCGTATGTCACAGGGCTAGAAAAATGTGCAGCCAGACCGGGGCTAGAACCCGGGACCGAGGGTTCCGATACTCTACCGACTGAGCTAACCAGTCGTACAATGCAATATCAATCTACCTGTTAGATATCCATAAACCGTGACACACTTCCCCTACAGACTGAAATTCGTCCTCGAATTTCCATGGGTACAGAGAATCATTTCGAATGTTTCTCGGAGTTTACTCAGTCACGGCCCCACGTTAGGCGCCATTGTCGCTGGGGTAGCTCTTTACTATTTTCGGGCTTCCCAACCATTATACTAAGAATAAAGTGCATGTATGTGAAATACACTCAAGTGATATGAAAACGCAACACGGGAATTTCCGCTATATATTGTATGTACAATATGCTGCTTTTAATCGAATGGTACATGGCTACGTAAGACCTTTCCTTTTGGAAAAAAATACTAAAACAACAAGTAATACAGCAAATAGTATTCCTGCAATGTTTCATTATTCACAGAGTACGCGTTTGGCTCAATCATGTGAGCAAACTTAGGATGCAACATTTTGCAAACTATTTACGTTAAATACAGTACTGAACTAGCTCAATTTTTCGAAGAGCAACTTCAACATTGATGAAGTTCTTGTTACAAAGTGCAGTGTGATTAAAACGTCTACAACATCACAGTTGTGTCCTTTCTCTAGTTAACTGCAACTTTTTTTTAAAAAAACATCTTGGGATTTCTTTGGAATATTATGTGCAATTAAGTGTGCAGTATATACAATATATAGCGGAAATTCCCGTGTTGCGTTTTCATATCTCTTGAGTGTACATATATCCATTATGCCAACACAATGAGCAATAGCTATCCTATCTCTCTCAACTTACATAATACTTTCTTATTTGACTGTAGACTATTTTGTGAAAACTATCAGTTCTGCTCTGCACTATCATCATTTTCTCTCGCTGTACTACCACCTTTATGTGTCATAACGATTACCATTTACAGTTGAACTTGCATTATATATTATATCCATTGCTGTTTTACACATGTAAAATCTTGGAATAAAAGAATTTGAATTGAATTGAATTGAAACACTTTCCAATCACCAAGTGTGAAGATCGCAAGTTGTTACGCATGTACGAAAGCATATAATTTACATAACAAAGGATTATTACAGGTAAGGTAGAAGTAACGTGAGTAAGGTATAGGCAACGTGCGATTAAGGTGCTAATACTATTTTACCTGTTAGTCCTACGGCCGATAACCGGGAAACTACCCACTACGAACTACGAAAACTATTTTGTAGGGATATACTGTGTAATATATGGATAATAGGAAGGATATGATGGTTACTAAAAGATAATAAAACACCACTATATTTTCTTATGATGTTACTTTATTGAAATATCGCACCTATGATAAATGCATATGAAACTGGAAACTATTATATGCATTTGCTCGAAAACATCGAAGAAGAAGGGTAATACATAGACTACTGTACTAACTACTAACCATGGCAACTATTTGTTAGAATAGTTACAGTTGTTACAATAGTACCTTCGTAACATATTTTTTTGCGTTTTATTATAGTTATAACCTATTTGTGTGCATGCAGAAATAGTGCAAACTGAATGACAGTTACCTAAATATATCGACAGTTTATTGGCAATGACGGGGGTTGTTGCGACAATGACAAAGTCTATAATACAGGGGTCTATGTACTGCCGTAAACTATCCCCCATTGATCTCAATATCAGTATTTACTTAATTTTTGTTGTTGACGAAAAATATACTTTTACCTTTAATTTCGTGGGTTGAAGATGCACTTTTAAAGAAACAGAATTTAATGAATTGGATGTTGTTTAACGGATTATCAAAAAAAAAAAAGTTATTTAGACCCGCCCCAGAGAGATGGGAGCTACATGTAGGCCACTACCACGAGGGAATCTGGAATCTCTTCTTTGGTCAGACACTCGTACCCCACTATACAAAAAAAAAGAGAAGCTAACTGGGCAGGCCGCTACCACGAGGCAATCTGGAATCTCTTCTTTGGTCAGACACTCGTACCCCACTATACAAAAAAAAAAATAAATCATGGAACCTGCCATACTATTAAATAAATAGATTACTATATTTAGTTCTTTAACTTGAAGGATAGACTCCTATACACAGGACCGCCCTAAGTTTACGTCCCCGTCAGACGTACGAGGCTACCTCTGTCTTCACGTGGGAAAGTGTCTTGCCAAATAATACACTGACGAAACTCAGTGGCGCCGTCGAGACTTGAACCCGAATTCTCCAGATTACAAGTCCATCATGCTATCTACTGGGCCACAGGTTGTATGCGCTCAAGGAGGCTTACTGCGATGAAATGCATACATCTAAAATGCTAAAACTTCATGATATCAATGATACCGTTATATCCAAAAGGCTGGGGTTCACAATAGTCATTCTTTTCTAGCAAATTTGTTTATGTATGTGTTGTTCAAAGGAATATACCCATCCGCCAGTGTACCAAAATAAGAATCTCTCCATTGCACGGTATTCTGTACGAACTGTCACGAGATGCACGGTATTCTGTATGAACTGTCACGCGTAGAAACATGTCTATAAGCCTTATATATGCTCATCCCATTGCTACGTTTTGATTGGTAATATCAATTAATGGCAAAGTCTTTGGGATAATAAAAGACAATTAATAATACTCATATCCCGTTTAAATAATTGTATTACCTAAAATTACATTATATAATAAGCATAAAATATAACATTGAAGTGTTTTAAAACAACACAAAAAACACACACGCTTACTCATAAGGATCGGTACAACAAATCTTACTAATAAGGATCGGTACCCAGGATATCGGGAAAGTACAACGCTGAATATTTGAATACTCAGAAAACTATGGCTTAAGGGTGTATATTTGTAAAACAAACAATCAAAATGTCCTTAGTTTTTTTTGATCGTATCTTATAGATTTGCTTAATCTTTGGCTGCAACTGCTTTGGTTATTCAGTAAAATTGTGGATATATTCTGAGATGTTTCTAATTAAGTAGGTTTATATATATATCTATATATATATTTAAAAACATATTTAAGTGTATCGTTTATCATTTATCTTGGTGTTGACTTTATTGTTAAAGATTTTCTTTTGGATGGGATATACTCTTGTTTACACTGCCTTGTCAAGATGGGTTAATAGCGAGGTTGTGTACACATAACATCAATTTAAGTTAATAACCAATAGGCCGTATTGCCTACTACCCTTTCCAAGTCGCTTACCCTGTATTCACTACTCTTTGTATATTGTCCCATTAATTGACTATTTCTTTTGATTTTGTTGTACAGTGTTAACCTACTGTTCAATTGCGTTTAAGTACTGTGGTTTATATAGGACTATTTTTCTAATTTTATGTATATACAGATGCTGACACGGCTGCTGACAAAGCTACAGTAGTCAATTTATTTTATTCAACGCTTCATGTGAATACCCAATAGGTCCATACATTGTTTTGCCATGGCAATGTAGCAGTCTCCCTTGTGGTTTTATTGGGTGGATTTATAAAACATGCGACTTGAAAACGTGGTTAAACTAGACATTTATTTACAATAACAGTTTCAATTGCGTTAATGTTAATTTAGGTCTTTATAATGTAATACCTCATCAAAAGTTCCATTCTTTATTGTTTTATGTTTTCATTATTTATTGATAAATATTGGTTTTCTTAAACCTAACTATGAAGTGATTTTATGAAAAAGAAAAGTGTACAACTGCAAATAATAAACAAGAGGCCAAAGGACCTTGACTCGGCCTCACCTCGAAGTGCTCACATGTTCAAGGAACAACTACAACAGTAATTTCCTAATATAAATATATGTAAAACTGTGACTGGGGTCAACTCTTACACCAGTATCATCATTTGAACGAACTAGTTAAAGGACCATAAGCTTATACTACATGCAGAATATTAACCACTTAGCCCATGTAGATTCGGAGATTTTTAAAGGCTTTACTTTAATGGCTTTACTCACATGAGTCAAGGGTCACCATTTGAATATACTTCGTAAAGAACCATAAGCTTATTAGACGTCTAGTTGTGGTAGTTTCAGTGAATATTGTTTTTAAAGATTTATTTTGGATTTTTTTTTTATATTTCAATATTTTATTTCTTTTTATACATAATGCAAAAACAATATAAGGTGTATGACAGTACAAAAGTTACATATACATGAATGTAGTCATTCAACAGCACAGAACAGTTATATTAAAGTGTCGTTTTACAGGTATGTATTCCAAGAAATAAGTTACATTCAGCGGCAGAGACTAGAAGTAGCAGAAATTGAGAAAATAAAAAGAAAAAAATCGAGACAGAGAGAGAGAGAGAGAGAGTGAGAGAGAGAGAGAGAGAGAATTTGTTACCGAATACTGTTCAATTTTCTGTGTTTAAACGTAAAACTTCCCACTTTTTTGAATGATATTCCAATTTGTCTTTCGAACTGGCTATACTACGCTCTATATGTTCAATTTTTTGTATGTATGCGATGAAAGATGTAAAACTAGGAATCGTTTTCGCATACTTATTCTTGAAAATAAAATACTTTGCAATTATTAAAACACAGTTTAAAATATCTGAATACGATTTATCTTAAATAATACCAAATGAAATCATTTGGAAATTCAATGCAAAACGAATATTTTTGCTGTTTAAAAAGTTATGTATTTCTGTCCAAAAAGATCTACTAAATGGACATTCCCAAAACAAATGTTCAATTGTTTCAACGTGCATATTGCAAAGATCACAGAGACTTGTGTTACTAATTTTGCACTTATATAGAAAGTTATTTGTGGGTATAATTCTCATTATATATTTATATTGAAAAGATCTAAGTTTTGTATCTATTGTGCTTTTGAAAGGTGTGGTATGAATGAGTTTCCAGTTTATGTTTGTTATAGTTTCTTCCCATTTTTGGTGAGGTTTAATTTGTAATTCTGTTAGCATGCCTTTCACTTGAATGTTATATAATAATTTGTTGGCACTGTTTTGTTTTCCTATTTGTTTCAGTACGCTTATTTCGCTATAGTGTGTCGTTCTATTTTCTGTTTTTAGTTCCTGTTTCCATTTGTTTGGAATGCTTTGAACAATTGTATAGTAGTTCAGATTTTTCTAATATATATATAGCTCCATTTAAATACGTGACCCCTGGGCTGCGACCAAATATGACCCCAGGGTCACCATTTTAGCAAATTTGGTAGAGGTCTATAAGCTTATACTACATGCAAAATATTAGGCACCTAGCTCTTGTAGTTCCAGAAAAGGTTTGTTGTTAAAGGCATGTCCTATATAACGCTATGTAAATATGTGGCCCTGGAGCGAGGCCAAATATGATTCCAGGGTCATCATTTTAATTTTTCTTGTAGCGGGCAATAAGCTTATGCCACATGCAAAATATTAGACATCTAGCACTTAATGTTTCAGAGAAAACGATTTTTTTGAAAGCAACCTGATGTTTGTTTAAAAGGGGGAGATAACTCTTATAACAGGAAACAGCTACCCTGTTGGCACTGCTATCACGGATTTTTCTTTCTCTACAATGTACTCCATAACATGGTACCAGTAATAATTTGCCACCTGAGATGGTAGCGAAAAATTGTCTGGCTCACGGTCTTATTCAAGGGTAGGAACGACGTCACGGACACCTGCAATTCTGATAGCAGATACACGTTCCAACGCTCGATTCGGTGAGTAAAACCTTCTTTTTTTCTATGAATTCAAAGATATTTGTAAAACTGAAACAAGTGCAGAGAAGGAAGCCTGCTCTCAATTATATGTATACGCATGGGAATTTCCAAAAGCATTTACGGTTAAGTCCTGAAAACGCGGCAAAGTCAATTTGGATTCTCATATTTGTTATATCTCTCAAACTCTCACTTCTTACGCGCTATCATGTCTATTTTCCATATTAAAGTCTTCAAACAAGGCAACATTGCATATCTAAAACGGCTTGGAGTAACAAAGCTGCGGCTTAGCTTCTTTTTACTTAAAACAGTTGAAATAAGATCAAACTTAACAAGTTTTCAAATGTCAAGTGTTTGTGTGTACGCACTATGAGAATCCAAATTGACTGTGTCGCGTTTTCAGGACTTAACCGTAAATGCTTTTGGAAATGCACATGCGTTTACTTATAATTGAGAGCAGGCTTCCTTCTCTGCACTAGTTCAATTTTACAAATGTCTTTGAATTCATAGAACAAAAAGAACGTTTTACTTACCGAATCGAGTCTTGGCACGTGTACCTGCTATCTGAATTGCAGGTGTCCGTGACGTACGTTCCTACCCTTTAGGCCAGTAATTATAGCCGAAAAAAAGAGACAAGGTCAAACATATTTTAACAGAAAGTATTTTAGAATTTTTAGAATCAATGACATGTAATGAGTTTCAGAAAAATACTCCTCAAGATAAAGATGGTGGGAAATGCAAAATTTTTGGGTAAAAGTTGCGTTTTTAAGAGAAAATCTCCGGAAACCGGAATAATTTTATAAATATTCATTTGAGCAAATAAGAATCATTTAATAGTGCGGAAATGCTCTTCCGAATGCACCTCTATGTAAATCAAGGTTTTATAGATGGATATTGGGTTAATAATATGAGATATTTTGGGGCAAAAATTGGAAAAAATTAATAAAATCGTTGAGTTCTGTAATACATTTGGTGTTACTAGGCTATAAATGAAAAAAATACTAAGTGAGCTATAAACAATTAGTTTTTTGCACAGAGAAATGTACAGAGATGTCCCAGAAAAAAGTCCTTTGGAATACCACGATCTGAAATACTTTATTTTTGTGTCTAAAAATGTGTTTTTCATAAACAAAAATCGCTGAAAACAGGAATCATTTGTAATAAGATGTTTGAACATAAACTAATCTAATGGAAGTGATAAAATGGTGCACAATTATATATACAAATGTTTCATTGTATCGTAAGTTAATGTGAAAGTTCACATTGTGAGATTTTGGGGCAAAATATTGAAAAAAAATGAATAAAATCGTTGATTTCTGTAATACATTCGTAGTACAGTGGCCCGTTTTATGGAACATCTTACGACGATTTTGCTCTTAGGTCAAATTATTAAATTTATTGGTATAAAACAGTTCATAAACATGTTTTTTAAATATCTAATACATATATTGTTCATTCAATATTTACACCCTTAATATTTTGCTTCGAAACCTTCTTCCAAACCCATCTTCATGTGAAACACGGAATCAGAGATCGATAAGACGCTAATTAAATTAAAACAATTGTCCTTCATCAAAAATCACTGAAAAAGAATCACAAATAAGTATTTCAAAAATATAATTGAAGTGAAAAAATGGTATATGAAACGTACGTTACATATGTTTGATAATATCAGAACTTCAGAAGTGAATAAGATGCTCAAATTGCGAGGTCAGGGTCAAAACATGGAACAGAAATGGAGAAAAATCACCAATTTTTTTGTGATACAATCAAATTACTGGGCTTTAATAATGAAGTATGTATGAACTAAAAAAGACATTTGTAAAAAATACTCGGTCTACATTTGGAATCACACCTATGTGTTTCGATGAAAATCTTAACATTGTGTTAATCCGGAAGTAGTTCACTTTGCCGTATTCTAAACAGTATGGCCGTTAGCCGGACGTGTAAAATGTGAGATCTGCATTGCATGTTTGTTACTACAATAAAGATGAATGTTATATCAGCGATTCCATGTAAATAAAATATATATAGATGTATCGGCCAAATGACTTTGTAAAACTGATGATAATTTTGGGTTTGACTTTTAATGGCTTTTGGAGGGAATCTGCTGGGGTCTAGGGCGCCGCCATATTAGTATGACAAAGCCAGTATGGATTCCTTCTACATAAATTCGAAATATGATTCTATGGAATTTATCGAGCTGTTGCGAATGCTAAGAGATCATTTCTAACGGTTTCCCACAAAGCAATGAGCAACGATGTGTCAGTATCCAAGAGTATAATGAATCGAAATGCTTTTTTTTTGCGAAACAATGCAATTTTCATCAACATTCGCTGAAAACCAGAATCGTTTTTAAAATCGTAAACAAAAAATACAATGATGTCACAAAATGTTTCACTATTCAATGTACATAATTATATCAAAGTTTTTCATTGTATTTGAAATTAAGAAGAATGCTCAAACCGTGATTTGTTTTTGACGACTTGCTTAACAATTGCATAGAATCACCCTTTTCTTACACAAAGTACTTGGTTATAAGCTAAAAAAGTGTAGAAAGATCATTTTCTTGTATCAGTTTGGCGCATTATAAGTGTTGCGCATGTGCACTACTGTGTCAGAAATAAGTCCACACACATACGAGGCTTTATGATTTGGGTGAAAAAAATGCAAAATATACATGAACCGATTTTCAAAAATCAGTCGAGCAGTATAAACATATTTTGAAATTTTGCCTTATACACTGACCCAAAATGAAAACTTTACACTTTATTTGTTTGAATATCTGTTTTGTTAGCATACATGTTGTTTAAGTTTTACACATGATTGCGGATAACGCTTATGCAATTGTTTTCAAAATCGCCGGTCTATTCATGCGTCCAAGCATGAAAAACGTGTTCCTCACTTTGCACGTGCACAGCAACAGATGTTTCACTTACAGGTTTTACACCGACAAGTAATCATTTGCTGCTCAGCACTGATAATAAAAAGTTAATTTGTTTTTAAAAAACTTTTGCATTTAGTGATGCCACGTCTTTCTGAAGATCAGAGAAACCAAGCTATTGGTATGCTCAGGGCGGGGTCAATGGTAAATAACGTCTCGCGTCATTTTGGCTGCTCCAGACAGACTATTCATAATCGTGTGAACCGGTACAACATTACTGGGTCTGTCAGAGATCGTGCAAGACCCGGTCGCGTACGTGCGACAACGTTACGTACTGATCGCGTTATCACGTTGACTCACCTACGTAATCGTTTTTTACCAATTAAATGTCCTAACCCCTGTGATGCTATGAACTGTTTTGTTATGCATAAAACATAACGTTTTCAACAGTAATTGAGTGTATCAATAATTTGCACGTCACAGATGCTATTTGTATTTGTAACCCTGAATGAAATGGGGTTAACACTCATATTAGGTTATATTGGGAATGCAATTTCAGATTTAGATGCCATGAAGGGGGAAGGTTCCCATCAGACATGCCTTCGCAAAGGAGCCAACCCATGCGGGGCAGAGTATTTGAGATGTAGGATGAAGTTACCCATCATGCATGCCTCGGGAGCGAACCAACTGGGGCAGATGCCTGTGGCTGCAAAGCCATGGCTATATCCACTGGGTTAATGAGGCCTCTTGTTTGTAACCAAGCTTGTATACATAAGTAAATACATGTATATAGCTTTTTATAGAGTGTGAGGCGTTTTGTCCAAAACACAAATTTTATATTAACGTACAAAGTTATTTTGAAAAAATAATAATAGTGATGGATATGCATGTTTTACAAGTGAAGTAATATTAGTGCTACAGCTGAAACCACCAGTTGTGCAAAGTTTGTATCAAACATTTTCGTACAAAGGATGTCTGAAAGTTAGCTAAATCTATGGATTATCCCGCTAGTAACACACTAGTCTTCCATCACAATCATCAACTTTTAAATAACATATATACCTTGGTGATATCAACAAATAATTGCTTCTCGGAAGTGTGGGCATTGCATGTTAATGAAAGGTTCTATACATTATGAACAACCAAAACAATGTATTTATAGCATTGAATGTGTAACATGTTTTTGTAGAAAGCATGGGATCTCATGTATGCAGTGCCAAAATGTAAGCTCTGTGAATTCTATTGAAATTGAGATTCATTTAAATTAAATTTTTAGTTATTTGATTACTCTTTTCTTACATAAACAAGCAATAATATTAGGTGATGTGAACAAAAGCTTCTACAACTTTGACATGAGTATTGCGCAAAATTTAAAAAATTGAATTTCATACAGTTACGTTGAACGTGTTTTTAAAACTTATCATACAGTTTCCGGTGATCTTTTTTCATTACAATGTAATTATCACACCTAAAGATAAAACATATTGCACCATATTAATATAAGTTACCATATATGCTTTTTAATGATTATAAACCCTGTTGTAATGATTGCTTGAACAATATTTCCACCACATATTCAATGAAGTGTATACAATATGTGTATCAAAAGGTTATAATTACATCATGTTTTCCCTTCATTATTTTATATATAAAATTCCAAATGATGTAAACATGATCCATGGAGGTAACCATTGTAACTAGACATTTATTCAACGGACCTTTTGTTTGCTACAGACCTTAAAATTGAGTATCACTTCAAGTAGATTATGTATATTCAAAATACATCTTAACAATGATTCCTGTTTACAACATTCTTTTATGAAAAAATATTTTGCCACCCGAACATAATGCATTTTTCAACAGTATACGCCTGATGACTTTTTTGGGGGCACATTCTTGCATCTTGATCTATGGAAAACCATTATAGATTATCATTTTATAATTCATTTCCCTACTTTTTAGCTTAAAGGCCTGTACTACGACTGTATTACAGAAATCAACGATTTTATTAATTTTTTTCAACATTTTGCCCCAAAATCTCAGAATGTGAACTTTCACATTAAC